>KB296008.1:134197-201940 GCA_000328365.1 Capitella teleta | reverse complement strand
TACATATATATATATATATATATATATATATATATATATATATATATATATATATATATCAGATTGCGTGGTTATTGTTTTGTTGTTTATTTGGAATTGTTGTTTTACGGATGCATGTTGCAAGAGGTAGCGACTTAGCTGCATATAATTATCCACGAACGACGCGCCCTGCAATCAGTTAAGCATTCTTGAAATGGTGCACTATTGAGTCAGTAATGTGGTAATCCTTGTCACCCAGGCATTCCTAATCCACATTGACCTTATTTTACTCCAAAATCGGATTAACCTGTTGACGAGCTTACACGTCATTAATTGCAAAACTACCGGAAGGCAGCGACGGGTTTGGTTTCGTGCTTATGTGCTCAGAGCATAATTACAGCGTCGTCACGTACGCTACTTCAGAGTGCCACTTCCATTTTGGCTTAATATACGCCTAATAACCAGATAGATGTGCATGAAATAGGATTGAGATACCATAATTCTTAATTCATTATCTGTTAATTGTCACGATGATGCGATGAGCACCCGTTGTGTCAATGTTGAGCGAGAATATACATAAGCGTGGTTACTTTTACCAGATCTACTTATATTTGCGCCCAGTGTTCTAGGTAGTTTAGTGTATTATGTTGACAAGTCAAGTTAATGAAAACATGAAATTTTCGCATGTTTTCATATTATGTGAGTGTAATATTCTATCTGCACACACGCTAGAATACGCACGCTTAAAATTTATGCGACTTGAATATTTGACATTTCGACAAAGCAAGTATGGGAGTTATTTTTGTTGTTTGTCGAGTTTAAGTTGAATCTGTTTCATTGCTGAACAGAGAGGAAACCGTCGGTTGTCAAGGCTATCGCACTACGCAACATACAACGGTCGGAACCAGATTCATTTTTACTGCAGGGATTACGTCGCCAGTCGACAAAGCTATTTTATGGATTTATTGCGCCCAAATTATATATCTCTCTCAATACATCCGCTCTTACTCTTATATATACCACCCACAATATAATCCTAAATTGTATCACCATGGTATGTACAATAATGAAAGTTCAAGGTCCTGTTACGTAATGTTGTAGAACAATATAAAGTCATTGTATACATTTGGAGAATTACTACACAGAATTGAGTTGGTGGTACCAAATCATTCAGGTTGAGATACACAAGTGATCCTATTTTTGATCCTAATTAAACCCACGCAATACACAGCGCATTGGGACCGACGCCTTGAGAGCAGTGACCTTTTTTCACGAGATGCCATGTAGGAGTAAATTGTGGAAGTTTGATAGATGTAAGGTGAAATGGATAAAATGACTAAATGAGAGAGTTGAAAAGCAAGAACATAGTTTGCAGACAGGACAAAAGGTCACGAGCAGAACCGTAATTGGTGAATATTGCAAAGCATTTATTTTTTAATTATATGTGCTAATAAGCCTGACAAGTCAGAGCTATTTGTATTTTGTTTGTTTTTTGTTTGTTTTGTTTTTTGTCTTCTTTCGGGGTGTGTTGTTTTTCATTGTTGCTGTGTTTTTTTCTATGCGAATGACGTCATCACAAAAAAAATCGATATCCAGATTAGGTATCTCTTATACTGGATATCGGATATCCTATAAACACCCCGGATTCTCGCATACCGGATTCGTGATCCTGAAATGCAATGCACATGTAAAGCAAAATGCAATAATTATGTGATCATATTCCTGACACACAAACAAATTCAGAAGACTGAAGACATCCAAAAGAATTCAAAAATGGTAATTTTATCGCGCTTAGTTTGAAATGGAAGATTGCTTGACCAACAGCAGCTGGTTCATTGTTCTAGATCATTAGTGACGCTTTGCGGCATAGAATCACATGACCCCGAGGCAATGGATTCAGTGCATTTCAGCTAGATCACTGTCCGTGTAACTAATCATTCGTTGCCTCTCATGTTAACCCCATATACCCTCCCTACCATCATCGTATTCTGCCGTAAGTCATTCAACCCTATTGAAATATCGATCAAAACGCCTCGGTTCGGTTGATATCGATTCAGCCCTTCTTTCCTTCTTAAGGTACGATGCACCAAAAATTCGTTTCTATCATCATTCCTCATCTATAAAAAGTTTTTCGTGGTAGCAAGAAATATTTGTACTAACAGAAAGTGCGTTTTGATTGAGAGTAAATTACTTTTACTTTCGATTCTCTTTCTGATCCATAAATCATAGATGCAGCTGGAGACTGGAGGGGCAGGATGAGGGGCTGCCTTGTCACAGAAGGAGTCTTCGGACAAGACGTCAAACTTGGCTGCAATACATCCCATTTCATTGCTTTCGACCCTCACTGAAAAGACTCATGTGACCTCGGCTTCATTCTCAGGTAGTATTATTCACTGGTCTCTATAGGATGGTACACCAAGTTGATCATAAGTAGTATACATGTATTAGTGATTTGGTTGTCTCAGGTTTACAGTCAGTCACCCCCACATCCGTTCTCATCAGGATAATTAATCAATTCAAGTTGCGAAAATGATAAATTCTTAGTTAAAGACAAACAAAAAATCAGTGAGCTTCATTATTTTACACTTATTCTTTGCATTTTATCATTTCTTACATGTTAAATTGGGATGCATATTTTTAATGTATCTCATTGGTTTATATAATGTATATGTAAATAGATCAAATAATATATTATCATGAAATAAATCGATGTATCATAGCTAAAAATCTAAAATAATTCGATACCCATCGATATCGATCAAAGATTTTCAATAGACAGTCCTAATGGAATCATGTCGTTTACAAGGGGTGGTTGAAGTAGATCATGATTTGATGGAGGAGATTGCATGTGAGTTCAGATGAGATTAGCCTTGCGCGTAGTGAGCAAGGTCAATCCGCCACAAGACTGATCGTTCAGCGTTTTCCACAATCAATTGTACCATAGTTGCTTTCGTTTTTGAGGTTGCTGTTTGCTAGGGAAAGGAAGGGGGTCGAACAAAGTATATTGATCCGTGTATTACTCTGTTGAATGTGTTTCTTGTCTTAGATCCTGTTAGTGATTCTTCTGAAAATTCAAGGTCATTCTACTCCCTCTCAATGTTTTAGTTGCTGTCCCGCATTCATCTTCTTCAATCTCCGTCACACCCCTTTCCTCATTGTGGAGACAACTTTTCAGATGCTATAAATAGTAAAAACGACATGTCTCTTGCCATTTTTCCGGCCCCCCCCCCCCCCTCTTTAGCTTCCACCTCTTTTAATTCGTCTTGCATTTTCTCACTGTCTTCAATATCATTTACGAGTTTGCAATGATTCCAAACCGTTTTTTTTTTTTTTTTATCTTACATACAAATACATTACAATTGGTTTTCTTAGTCACTAAGTGCAAATCATGACATATGAGGTCATTGTCGTGAGTAGTTCTCCGGTGCTCTTTCGCAGACCTCCTGTTCATTCCTGCCATGCACCAAACGAGGATCCATTAGTTCGCTCGCCGTCTCTAAACCTGCAACCTGGATTAAGCACCGCGACATTTTGTCCAAAGTGCTCGCAAATGCTCCATCATTGGTCTCGCAGAGTAATCGCCCGGGTAATAGTTTCCCTGGTTACTATTTCCGTCTATACACCGAGTCCTCCCCATATCCTTGGCTATAATGTTTTGTTCGTGACCGATTGCATTTAAAAGCACAATCGATTGATGGTCACGGTTACAGCTACGTCTCTCATTAATTAAGTCATTACAACACACAATCGATTAAGATGTGGTTTGGGTTTGCAAGCATATTCCTAATCAGCACCTACCACTTCAATAAATGCACAATTGTCAAGAGTTTGCAGAGATCGACATCTGCATTGAAGAGTGCGAATTCAATGTCGCTCGTGCGTGCGCTGTCATGTTGAACAAATGGCATTTTCATGCTGAGTTGTGAGATGCGGAGAAGGTCAGCGCGTTGGGGTTTCAGTCCCAACCTTGCTACCTTTTATGTTTATGACTTATACCCCTCCCCCCACCACCAAAAAAAAAACCTACAACAACAAAACATGTTCATTGTATTGAAAGACGCGCTGTATTTTTAAAACGCAGCCATGCGCATTTAGATGGTTCTCAGTGTTTTCCTCGATACGTACCAGTCAACTACTTAAATTCTGGCTTGGACCTCGGTATGTAAGTCAGGATTCCGTAAGTACATGTATATATTAAAGTAAGGTAAACCCTTAGCCTGAGGTAGCTATGTCTATTCATATATATGCACCAGTTGAGCATAAAATGGGGTAACCCCCTCTCCACGAACAGGGTAACATTGGCTAAACTTCAGTGGAGCCACATCAGCTGGCATCCAATATACATGAACGTAGATGCATTCTTTGATATGCAGGTCGTTAATAATTGAATACACAATTAAGACAACGAAAGAGTGCATCACGACTGCAACAAGTCCAATTGTTACGTAATCATTGGCTGATTAATGCATCCAATTAATATTAAACATGAGCAATTAGCCTTCTAATTTACTCATTTTTGAACAAAATCAATTCAGAATTCTACGAAAATTTACAGAATTTTCCCATATTAATCGTTGAGTGATTAGGACAGGGGCGGTGTTCTTTGACAATGAATTAAGGCCATTGATTTCTGTCATCGCATAATAGATAAAAATACCAAACCAGAGATACCAATGACTATCATCAAAGAACTCCTTCCATGACTGACTCTACGGTAAACAATTATATTATTGTTCATAGATCATCGGTTAATCATTGCATTTGTCGTGACAATTACGGTTATCATCACTGACTTCTGACTCACTACAACGTTTACTTTTCTTTGCTTGGCATCTCCGTAATGGCACTTAGGCTTTTTATGCTTCCTGTTGTGTCGACGCAAGTTTTAAATATAAATAGATGAATGTTGTCATGGTAATGGTGCAATGAAAATTCATTGATAATATTCATCAGCGTAGAAAGGCAATTGGAAAGTTTCTTGACTATGTATGAATGCGTTGCACCAGAAGAGTGAATTCATAATATTCACGGGATAGAATGGTTTAAATTTCCGAATGGTATCACGTGACCACCTTCCACATTGCTTTTTGCGCAGGTCATTTGGGTTTATAATGGTAGCACCACATTTAATGAGAGTCGTGACAGATCGGGCTATTTCAGATATATTTCAGAGCTATTTGACAGGTGACAAATTTCTTTGAAATTACCTTGTGGCTCTAACGTTATTCACTAATTTTCCGTTGCGATCAAATTTTTGATGCGAAGTTCTTTAAAAGCAACATTGTTATATAATCCTAATTCATTCACAATTTACATTAATTTTTGCACACTATTCAGGCAAATAATGAGGAGTAAACGGTATATAACAGTACAACCAATATTCAAATGTTGAGAGAAAAACGTATCATGAAAATTCATAAGAAAAAAAAGTAAAGAAGGAATCACACCGCTATGATGCCATGACAACTATGCTATAACTATGCGCAAAAAAAATCAAGACTACTGAAGTCGTTATCAAATTTTGTTCAACTTTTCGTCATCATCGACAACGATATAGGTCATCGGGAAGTGGAAATGGGCGTAACAGGAAGTTCATATTGCTGCATAATGGCAGGCATAAAACCGTACATCAAAAGTCACGACATTCTACGAATGGTTTCGTGTTGTCTCAGAATTATCTCGTTTGTCAGCTGTCCGTCGAAGAGGGAGAGTCGATCAGCGATTCTTGCATCCCTCTTGATCTCGTTCAGCTGCCAGGGAATGACAAATAAAGTTTCCTGGAATTCAATCTAAATAAGGTCTTCTTGGGAGAGGGAAAAAAACACAATTACCAAAATGGCTCTACTCACAAGGGAACCTCAGTTGGTCCGATCAGCTCTGATCCTTTTGGGAACATTTTGGGAAATAAAACATGGAATATATCAATATATTGAGCCCTCTGAATTGTTTTTAGGGGAAATCAAACCGCATCCTGTATTCAAATAAATGGTTAGTTGAGGGTTTATTTTATCAAAGAGCACATCCAACAACAAACGAAGCTGCACCTGTAGGTATTTTGATGGATCCGGAACATGATTGGGTCCAAGAATCTAGGATATAGGGTTCTCACCTGGTAACTATACGTAAGAATGCATTGCGGTGATCAAAGGACTGTCAGAACTAAACATTCCGCTCCCTGTGGCTATTAGACGAAGTTGATTTTGGTGAGAGGTGACGCGACGACCCATCTGCCTTCTTACCTTGTCCTCGATATAGAGGAAGGGGGTTAATGCCTTCATTTGAGCGACTGCCACTTTAAACAGGTGTATTGATGAAGATAAAGGCTTTCTCTACTACAGGCAATCATAGAGCACACATTTGACTCACGCATATGTTTTCATTTTGAGTAACGTATTGCAGATTCTGCGAAGAAGAAATAATTATCACATATTTTCAGTAATCTGATTTCCTCGTGAGCAAAAATAAAAACTGCTCTGCTGTTAGGCTGACAGCGTTGTGAGAGAACAATATAATAGTGAATAATAATTATGTGAGTCTAGTTGGAAATTTCAGCCAGGGTGCTTGTCTTTGCATTGCTCACATTTTACACAAAACGATTCATATGTCGATTGAAACCAATTTTATTCTGTTGAACATTTTTTGTCCAAAATAATAGAGTACAGAAGAAGAGTACGTTGTCGTCAATAACAACTCCAATGTGCAACGTTATCTACAGCCTCAGGAGCACGAGACCAATTTCATTCTCCTTGAAACCAAGTGTCACAAACCAGATGCAAATGTAATTGTCCAAAATCCAAAATCGGAATTAATTCTCGCCCTATATGGCCAACACTATGTACACCATCACACGATAATAATTCATTTTATTGTGATTCGTCTAGTAAATATGTCTACATTGTATATGATATGATTGGGTCTCTATGACATCATGCGAGGGATCCACAATACCATCCCCCTCGCTCCCTTTAATTAACAGGTCCCAAGGGGTCTAACCCCGTTTTTTGTTGATGTCATCAGCCGTTCATATCAGAAGTACTTCTATGCAAACAGATGCGTCCCCTCAACTCGCTGCATAGCCGTACGTAATGAAATCCATTGACTTCGTCCATTACAAGAACCATAGATCTACTTATTCCTAGCTGTTTTTGACGGTCGCCCTGAGAGGATTTGTCAGCTGTCCAAATTGCAGTAGAGCAACAATGAAATTATGCTATGTTTATTGGGTTGGGGACACAAGCTGAGATGAATCACCAACTCAGGGTCATAAATGTTTGACGCGGTGAATAATAGAAACGGCGGGATGTCTCTTTGAAACACTCGCCATGTCTCACTCTGTCACCCGACTTTTTTAGTTGTGTGTTTTTTTTTTTTTTTTTTTTTTTGTGGGGGGGTAGTTTTTTATGGATTTTTTTTTTCTTCTTCTTTTACCTTCATTTTCACCCCTCACGTGTCAACTGTGTTCATATCCTAAAGAGATATGCATATATATAGAATGTGGACATTCCCTAAGACGAATATTGCGTAAGCTATGAAACGTATAAAATACAATTTTCTCTGCATAGTAATGGCACTGCCATACGCTGATAGACAACTCCATGAATTATCAATTTATTAGTAAGTTACCTGCCGGGACTCGATCAGAGAGAGCTCTTTCTGATGCTCATGTCACAGTCGTGTGCTTAATTACGTAATATGGATGAATGCGAGTTGTTTTCCAAGATTTGCGACATAAAGGACGATGAGATGAAATGTCAGACTCAGCGTAAGGAATTTTGGAGAGTTCTACTTCTTTTACGGAGCATTTTATCTAATCCTTTATTAAAATTTAATGTATATTGCTTCGTAAAAGTGATTTTACTCATGAGCCACATTGATACCAGTGATAACGGTATTTTTAGTATATTCTTCATTTTTGGCAGAGGGAGTTGTGTGGAACAGCCAAATTACGCCAATGACATGAACACGAATGGCCGATCAAAGCTCAGAGGATTCGCATTATCAGTGGCCAGTGATTTGTGTCCATTGCGGTAATTCGGCTTTCGCAGTTTTGCCAGAGGCAGAATATACGTCCCATAGAGGCAGCGTAAGCACAATGTGTACTTTCAAACGTTAAAACATCAATTTATCATGTTCTGTAACGAACACTGGCATTTGACGTGGAGATTTTACTGTCGGAGGCAACACGTCGGAGGCAACACGTCGGAGGCATCTGGACAAACTCAATAATCATACGTTACATCGTAATTGAGGCGTGCCCAGAACCTCCAAACCAACATGATCCCCAATTTCACTCCTCCCCCTTCGTCCTCCTTATTTACCCATTTTCTTGCGTCGCCTTCAACATCTCAAATAAGGGGCTTTTTGCGTCCCATCGAATGACTCCGTTCGTGTAATTGAAAGCCACTGAGGGGCATTTTGTGATAATGCATCAACGGCTGACCTTTTCCAGCAACGCACATGTTTCCCGGCGGCTCCGGGTGATCATGTGATGTGGTCAGCGCTACTCACCTGTCCGGCACGTCCAAGATGCGTGTTCGAATCACGAGTCAGGTGAAGCCAGCAAATGTCAGTCAGCTCAGGAAAAGTGGAATATCTGCGCTCTGGGAAGGAAAGGCAACAGAAATAATACAGATTGAAAGGTGTGCATAAGAAATGGATATTGTGGGAGAGTACACCTTTGTTTATTGGTTAAATTCTGATATCAACTGCCATTCTCTGTCCATCCTCTGCTCAACATCCCAACACCCCCTCCCCCTTCAAACCCATAAATATTAATCACCATTGCGATGTACAATTAAGTACCCCAGGAAGCACATATTATGTACCCTTTAGTCATAGGATGATGTACATGTATGGGTTATTTCATTGGTCGCGGTGCGGGGAGGGTATTACACGACGCTAGCACCCGGGCGTACATTGTCTACTGAGACGGGGAACTATTGTGAACCTTCTATATTGTTTTCAAAATAATGTATTGATTGGTGCATCACATGATGCAACACTCTGTTTTGCCACCGCCTCTTTTTGGATCTAATGGCTATGACCTCCGTCCGGTCGCTTGCCTGTTACTGTGTCCTGTGAGTATTTAGTGTCATTGATACCATTGATGTGATCGTTCTCTGATGTATAATTCTGTTGTTGACCAATCACAATTTTCAGACGTCCTTGATCCAAATCACTTATCAAGGAATTTTTACACACACAAATACGGCGAGGTTGAGTGGCCGGTCGACCGACCTCTCTTTCAAATTCTAAACAGACTCTTTGTGTTATCATGTAATTGCTTGACTGTACAATTTAGACCTAAATGGATGCTTAGATCAGAATAATGTTATATGTACAATTGTGAAAATTTACCCGCAATTAATTTTATTCATTGCGAAAAACACATTGACCGTCAATTTAAGAAATTAATAAGGTGAAAAGGTGTGGGCGGCACGCAACTTCCTTATGTGCAAATGTGGAAATAAAATGCTTATTGACTTCCTTATGTGCAAATGTGGAAATAAAATGCTTTAAAAATGACTTTATTATTTACCGATTACATTTTCAAATTAAAGACAACAATGACTTAAATTAAGAACGAATTCACAAGGGCTGGGGCTTTAATGACGTCGAGACTTTTTCACTCTAACAAAAGAAATAGGACAACCTTTGTGTAACAGGAGACGGGCAATTTCTCGCTCTTGATATAGAGAAAGACCGCTATTGGGAGTCAGCTCTAGACGAATGCAGAGCGAAGTTGGTCCCCCTGCAGGCCTATGTAGATCGAGGCCCATTGTGCAACTCCACATACTCGCACTAGCTTCTATGACAAAGATAAAATAAGATCAGATAAATTTTATTTCCAATATGACTCATATCATACTATTAAAATACCTGTGCGTAAAATATATATATACCTAATAAAACAATCATATACATCATAACAATTAAGGCACTGTCACCAATGATTATACATACGACCGTTTAAAACATTAAATTTAAAAATAAAGTTGTTATAATTTCTGGACACACACACTTTCTCCTTAAAATCAAAAATACATTTGCGTAACGGTGGGGATATATTATGTATATGATTAAAACAAACATCGCTGGATCACTCGAGCGATGATCAAGTTTAAAAAGTGAGCAAAATGCAGGATTAATCAACTTCCTATAAATAGGAACCGAAAAAGGTAAAATCACACCAGAGAGGCATACGACAAAAACTTGAACCCCATACCATCACACTATAAAACACAATGCAGAGAGTTGGAAGTAATCAGTGAACATCGTTTTCAATCGAGAAACGTCCATGCATGAATGGCAGAAATGAATGGAATAATTACATGCATGGATATACCGTATGCATAGAGAATCATAATTTATAATACCTAATAACTAGTATGAAAACCTCATCAATGGATGATGACAAAACACAAAATGAATAGAAGAAATGAAGAGACATAATTAAATAGAAATATGTTGTCAAACACAATTTGGAATAATAATAATAATAATAATAATAATAATAATAATAATAATAATAATAATAATAATAATAATAATAATAATAATAATAATAATAATAATAATAATAATAATAATAATAATAATAATAATAATAATAATAATAATAATAATAATAATAATAATAATAATAATAATAATAATAATAATAATAATAATAATAATAATAATAATAATAATAATAATAATAATAATAATAATAATAATAATTTTTGGTTAATTCTTGCGGCGGTGGTGATTCTGCAGAACAGCTTGGAAAAACTTTGGCCAAACTTTGGCGAAGTTAACTTTCCCTGTTCGGGTAAAATCCGGTTGTTTCGGAGTATTTCGGAAATGACTCCAAACAGGCATATAGGACCTCGTTGGGAGTTGATTCCGAATAGGGAAGAGAAATGCCACTGCTCAAAATACCATGCAACAATCCATCCGAGCGGTCACTCTCAACACGGAGCAACAGGAAATGCAATGAGGCAAGTGTAAGTTAATTCCTTTTTTGGAATTTAGCCAACTTGTCTCCCAGAAGCAAAACACTTGAGGTACGTTAGCCACCTGAAGAAGGTTAACGAGTACGAGACCCCAATCGGGGAAGAAGACATACATACTTGTGAATCGCTGTAATTCTCTGTAAATCGCAACTATAAATATTAAGACTTCTTATATTAGGACACCGCTCACCGCAAAATGATTTATTTTCGTTTTCCGTCAACTTCGTGGTCATTTTCTTTTCGGGAAACTCGCTAACCAGATTGATTAACAATTCTTAAAATAACACTGTCCTTTTTTATCAGATGAAGCATCGAATTGAACTGATATTATGTATATTAACTATAAACGGTAAAAATTGACGGCATGTACACAAAGTAGCAGACCAAACGAGCCACAAAGCCGAATCAAGGGACCCATACTCATGTCTAACCTCGTACCGAATGTAAAGGGGGAATGTGGTGGGCCGAGCATAGAATTCTCAAGGACGTTCAAGTGCACCAAACTCGAGACTATTCGATTTCGATTGATCGATCACGACACACAATATTCGGTCGCTGAGATTGAAACCATTGTACTCCAAATACCAAGACAGAACGGATGTGTGCAATATTGCTCCAAATGCAATAATTATTATCTATTACCACAGCAACCAGTCATTGCGGTAATAAGGCCAAGCTTTAAAAATCCAAAGAAATGCAACTATCAGATCCGTGGCAGCCAATGCCTACAATTGGCTTTTCTTTTCTGAGGCCTGGATTTCCTGGAAATCAATCAACTGCACTTCCAGTAATTTCACTTTAGGGAACCTATTCCTCGACTCAGAAGTCCAAAGCTACTTTATAGAACGCAATGTGCTTCCTCTGATATGGCAATCGTGCAGTTTGAAAGGGTTGAGTAAATTGTAAATGACATATATAACTCATATTCTAAAGTAACGTGCGCTGTCGAAATTGGCATAATTATAGTTTTCATGACGACTTTTCCGCCTCCTTTGCTGTATTTTTACTCGCATTATGAATTTTATGTCGGGTAGACGTGTATTTTATCATTCGTGCGAAAGGCGATCCGTTTTGATGATTTTTTCACAATGGGGAGATAGGCCGCTGTCCAATATGTGTGTACTTACAAGCTAGTCTTCATATTTATTATGAATCATCCCAGCAGGTTCCTTCAACTGCTACTGACAAAGGCACAATAGGCAAAGGAGCAGCCCTTCCACCTCGTCATTCAATTCAATAAAGGTGATCAGACCTTGAGTAGATCCCGACACCCAGCCTTTTCTTTCGATCTAACGCCATCTCTTTGACATTGTGGTAGTCTCGCCCTCGTCATTACACATATTTATTATAGAGAAGCAATATTTGCATTCACTTGGCAAGTTTTCATGTACACTACAGAGATGCAATTTTGATCGATTTTAGCTACATTCATTGTCAAAGCGCGTCCTTCCTTGTTCGGTAGATATAAGCCTCACATTTGCCTATCACATACATATACCTATTAAATACAATATTACTACCTCTATGATCATAATAGCTTCATCGATCAAAGTATTAAAAGGCGAGAAGGGTTTACATGCAAATATGTATATGAAATAAATGACACGTTAATTCATTACAAACTCATTAGTAAAATAAAACTGACCTATGACCTTGTGAGCACGTACAAGGAACACTACGAAATGTTGACTACATACATGTACATAGGGAGGTGGGGTGGTTCGGTAAAAATGCAAGTTCAATTCGGATGGCTGGGGTGAACTTCTCGGTCGAAATAAGGTCATTGGGAGAAGATTGATGGATGATGTAATCACATTCGGTTAATGAATGAACAGAAATGCCATGGCCGGTGTATGGCTGCAGTCAACACATACAGGGCGACCGAAAGGTTGCCTTCTCGGAGGTTAACACGCGATTAAACTAGCCAATTATCCCTAGAATAACCCAGTCGAGGACTCATCATTCAGAGGTCATGCAGCATTCAATGGTGCTGGGTGGGGATCTATAAACACTCTGTCACATGCGAAATCGGCATCTCCATGGTGAAACAGCTATTTTGGAACAGTTACTTTTAAATGGAATTTTGTGACACTGATTCCTCAACGTCAATTTCAACGTTGAGGAGCTAGACTACTCGTGGGTTATTTATTTATTTATTTATTTATTTATTTATTTATTTATTTATTTATTTATTTATTTATTTATTTATTTATTTATTTATTTATTTATTTATTTATTTATTTATTTATTTATTTATTTATTTATTTATTTATTTTCTTTTATATCAAGCATGCGG
This sequence comes from Capitella teleta, assembly GCA_000328365.1. Taxonomy (NCBI): domain Eukaryota; kingdom Metazoa; phylum Annelida; class Polychaeta; family Capitellidae; genus Capitella; species Capitella teleta. The sequence continues at coordinate 188,668 of KB296008.1, read as the reverse complement.
GGCATTAAGTGGAGACAAGTCGAGGATTAAAATTCATTTGCCTATGTACAATGCATTTTATTTCTGCTTAAAAATGTTAAGAGAATTACTGTTACGAATATGATCAGGTAAAACGTGCCACAATCTAATGGTGCGATTAAAATAGGATGCTTTAAAAGTTTCGGTGTGAACAGTTTGAACAGTTTAACGATCAATACTCTCACAGCAAAAGTTTCGTGAGTGAGATGTAAATAATATTTCAGAGATAAATTCAGCAGAAGTAAAACCATGAAGATATTTAACAATAAAAATAAAAGGTCGTTGATCTCTCTCCTAAACAAAGTGGTAACAACTTCAATTCATTACAGCGTTGAACATAAGAAATGTCATAATTGTTTGTTTTTTTTTTTTTTTTTTTAAATCTGCACCATGTGGGGGGGGGGGTGGGGGGCGGTGGTCTGACGACCTCCTGAAGGCGGGGGGCATCCTGAAGCTGTCTGGAGAGTGGATCGAGTTTATCCAATACAGTCGCCAAATCGAAGAGAGTTTATCAACCACAAGACAAATTTGATGGCATCGAGCAAAATAATGCATGTTCATCGTGTATCTTTGTTCAAATTTTGGAGGAAAATGCCAAATTTAGCACAAATGTATTTCAAAACCAAATAAAGACATAGTCTATTTGGGTTATGTCAAATAAAAGCAATACATTTTAATTATATTTTTGCATAAGTTTTGTAGTTTATAATCACATGTATACTCCTAACAACGCTCAGACATAGACACTTGGGTTAATCAATAGCTTTACCTGGACAGCCGCAATTACTTGTTCTAATTAATCAGCCCATTAGCATTCTGGGGCGTATCCAATTATCACTGAGCCTCATTTTTAGTGTTTATCAATAGGTAATCAAGGGTGTAGAACACAATCCCCGCATTATTTTTCTTATTTGGGCAAACGGATCTGAGATATTGACCTAAAATCGTGAAAAATAGTAAATTTCGCCGTCGCATAGCATTTTTTTTTTCGAAGAAACAAAACATAACATCGATTACTGTTTATGCTTGAAAACACATGTGATGTCCTTGTGAGTGGTTACAGTATACATGTAAGAAGTTTTATACCTCAAGGATTTGATTAGAGTTGTGAAGAAGGCGATAATACTCTGTAATCGGTCCCTACATAAAGCAACAGGGCATTTGTGCAGATTCATCATCATTTAATATCAAACAATGTTGTATCTGTGGGTGTTTCTAAAACCTAGTTTCCAAACTAAGGCATAAGTAATTCTCTGATGATCTGATCATGGCTGTGAAATGGCCCTTCTCTAAAGCAGAGGTTTCTTCAGTATGTACATGGGAGATGAGTGGGGGGGGGGTATACACAACCGGCACCATTATACAGATCTGCTGTCGGTGCTGTCACCAAACCACAGTAGCATACAGCATAACCTACGTTCATGGCATACACTTAGTGTGCTCAAAGATCCGCTTGGAAATCAATTTCATTATGCTAATCGAGGAGGTCTATCCGCTTCACTTCTGGCTGAGTTAATGATGCACAATATTGTGCATCATTGAAATCAAAACTAAACATGGTGTTGCCTTAGTATTCCAACAGAGCTCACTCAGACAGCTATTTTGTACAATAAACATTTGGGTGTGGCACTCAGATCACGCACCAAATCAACACGCTTCACGGAGTGACTCCTCGTTCAGGTGCCTGCAATTCCGGCTCAATATCACGGCCAATGAACTGTCCGCTAATTATCTTGGCATTTACATTTGATTTGAGGCATACACTCCACACAGTTTGAGAGTCAGATAATGATGCCATGCACTTAGTAAGAGGTGCCTGCGTAATCAGAAATCAAATATTCCCAATTTTTTAATAAGAAGGTCAGAAACTAAACGAAGTGGATTGTCCAGTGATGTGCTCTTACAGCTCAGATAAATATCCTTAGTACATAGCTCAAAGGGGCCCCAGCACAAATACATTGTACCGCACTGAGCGCTCGGCCATCAACGCCAGAAATTGACTGAATTGACCAAGCTCAATATCGGTAAACACCCGACCTGATCCAGCCAATGCCACCAGTTAATTAAAGATTCAAGACTCACGAGGCACTTTTACCCACTTGAATTGAGGTCTTGATTTACACCCAGACAATAATAAAATTGTACCCACTATGCTGGAGTAGTCGAGCAGATTTCAAAAAGCAGAGTATTGGTAGCCGAATTGACTGTACAAACTTTGAAGAATTATTGTCATTTAATTTAATGGACGTTTTTGAAAAGGAATGTGCTTTTTAACCATGCTCAGTGGTTAACTGATTATTCAGTTGTAACTGGTAACTGGTTATGGCACAAATTCTTTCATATTGCAAGTATTGTCACGATATCGTGGGAGATGGTTGACAAGAAGGCGAAGTCATGCCGACTTGGACTATACGGGTATTTATACCCCTATTATACCTCGTTTTTAGTAATATTACTGTCATCGGAATTCTGACTTTTGGCTCAGCTGGTTTGCAATTTCTTAACCAGAACAGTGATTGGCGGAGATGTTTATGCTGCAGCCAATCAGTGGCCGTTTAACGAGGTCGCTGATTGGCTAATTTCTCCGAGTAAATGATGCACTTATAATGCATACTCAGACCACACCATAAAGCAAGCTGAAACTCACTGAGTAGCTCAACTAAATGTTCTTACCCTGAAAGCTGCACACTAGTAATTGTTATTCAACACAACAATTAGTCTGTCGAGATCTCAGCGGTGCGTTTTTACATGGCCTCTTTCGCACGCGTTCGTTTACCTCAAGATCTACACTATATAATTGGGTATATGCCTGGTATTTGTTTGCCCTTGGTATGACTTCAACAACGTCTGCGTACGTCTTGCGTAATTTCCGCATTGATGACCTTTTGTCACCGCTATTCGCTAATCTATTATGCATACTTAAACACATGGTAAAACACGCCATGGTACAGGACAGCCTGCAATTGTCCATGATAATGCAACTTAACGGTGTGCACTTTTATATAGGCCAACTGATTATGAGCAAGGTAAACAGAATGTCAGCAAAGGGAGGCGATGAGCAAACATGTGCATGTGGACGCCTTGAAACTTCTATGGCGCGTAATTGAAGGTATTCATGGGTTGAGAGCTGAAGAAACTCTGGTAGAATCCCCGGGAGAGGCAGTGCGTGGGGCCCGTTGATTTCAACAGCTAATGCAATCAGACAAACATGACCCTCCTACCTCCTTCTCCACGCGATGTGCGCAGTACAAAGGCAAACATAGACTGGGGTCATGTGCTATCAAAAATTGCTGGCGTTATACTAGCTGCATTCTGTAGCCATAATATGTGCGATTGATAGCAATAGGAATCTTTGAACGAGATTAGCGTTTTTCGTAAGTACAGGTAGCCTGATATGAGATAGTATTGAAACTTGATATGCATACCGTGTCCTTAAATTTTGTGGGTCGCGTCACTTTGCGTGCGTCTGGGCCAGCTGTCTCTAAATACCATCGTCAGACACACAAATGTGTGTTTTTCGGTATCACGTGGACTCATCACTCCATCATTCCTTCTGATGGAGTGCACCGAGACATGGAAGAAAGCGTGCAAAAAGGCGTTCGATCAGGTACGTGATGAAGAACACTGGCCGTTAGTTCGCATCAATATCCGTCGCATCAGATGAAAGTCACTTCTTCGGTGCATTTATTCATTTTGAGATTCTTCAGTACAAATCACGGCACGTTGAGATTACGGGTTGTTTTGCCATGTGAAGTGCGTTATGATTATGTACATCATGGTGTGACCAACTTACAGGTTATGAAACGAGGTTGTGTGGCTATGTGTACTGTGGATCATAACGGACCTCGCAACTCCGGCGCTACTAAATGGAAGCACAGGTGTAACAGTCTCTATAGTCCCTCGAAAAGGTAGTCCGGCGGGTTTGTATAGTCCTAGGAACTCATGTTCTAGGAATACTAGTCCGGCAGACTACTATTCCTAGGGCATATATTCCTACCACTATGATTAGTAGTCCCAGTGGAACTATACATACTATGATGGAAAGTCCGCAGCCCTGAATTAGAGCCAACAACAATTGCACAGGGCGTGAAATTGTGTTTATTACAATTGGTACAACTTTATTTTAGCTGGATTGACTGCTTGCTTCAATTCTCGATCTTTATATTACAAATTGTACAGATTCCTTTCGGTCACTGAGAGGATGGTGTAAGGGCCGATCCACCTATCATTTTCCTTGCCGCTCTTGTCTGGATCCCAATCTGGAACCGACAACACATTTCTGTCAGGACATTGTTACAGTGTACATAATTGAAAGTCACCTGCAGGTAGCAGGCCTTTGCTGGCAGCCTGACACAGAGATACTTGTCAGAAGTACTGTTCTTAATTTGACATGTGAGCTATTCCTTTGATACAAGTCGTAAGACAAAACCAATAACTGAGTTGACGATATTTGGCAATCAGAGACGTTGTCGAACCTTGTCGTACGTTTTATCCCGTACGTATGTACGTGTAGCATAAAACGTGGATTGTGGAGAGAAAAAAAAAGAGGAATATAATTAATACAGAGGCGCACATGAGGAAGATTAAAATATGTTCTTATTCAGATGCAATTATACCTCCTTTCGTTGAGTCACTACACGAAGTCATTCCTCTGCCTCTTAAACATCCAATGATGCACTCGTACCTGGTTGGCTAGCGGGAACTTCATTTCGAATCCGCCTGATTGCTCTGTAGTTGAATGCATCTCCCCGCAGCTAAAATAAAAATAGAAAACAGATCTATCAATTGAACCATGAGAAGGAGAAGAAAAAAAATAATATAGCATTACTTCGGCCAGTGAATCGTTATCTATTGGAATGGCAGGAAGCGGAAAATCACCCACCTTGAAATTTAATAACGCAATCCTGTGGATCGCTCGCGTTCTCGAAGCTGTGATGCCGTCCAGGTAGGACTTAGTTATAATAATTTCGGATGCCCCTTAACTCGGAAGTATTTTGAACTTTCTGCGTGATTGCAAATGCGCTTGTTCCAACAGCACTATACCCACCCAAAAGAATTATTGTGATCGGAGCATGATCGACGTTTCCGAGAGATTCCTCATAGGAATAGTAATCCTAGGACTATCTTTTCAGTAGGACTATACATGATGTTACACCGGCACACACCGATGAAAAATCACCCCTATTTTGGTACATCCATTTCACTCGATTTCACATGACGTCACTCGGAATTCCCATGATGGCGCACAAAGCGATGCGAGTGAAAATGAATTCAGTATTTTCTGAAAATGACCAGTTAGACCTTATGTCATTGAAATTAAGTTTATCTAAATCCTAACTAAAATACTCGTGAATCTAATTTACTATTCAAATAACTCTTAACCTGAAGAAATCACATTGAAACGCCTTGCTGAAGTGGCGATCGTGTTGGCCGATTCCACACTCACCCAGTCACTCACTCACTGTCATAGAGTGATAGACCCTGCTCCTGTTCTCTTGAATAAGCCATACTCATAGCTTCATGTGTTGGCATTTACTCATCATTTTGTGTGGGCATTTACTCATCATTTTGTGTGGGCATTTACTCATCATTTTGTGTGGGCATTTACTCAGCTCTGTGTTTTGTCAGTCATTTCATGCTGAATAGATCCATGGCTGTACTCTTGGAAATTAAATATGTCTATAATTGCTTTTTAAAGTTATTATAAAGAATGATCTAACTATAGATCTATTATTTTTGGTCAAATAACTGACGTCAATTTTAATTTAATTTTGTTTTGTTATTATAATGTAAGAATAATTATGGAATTATATTATTGTATACGTACCAGAAGCAGGTATACATCTGAGCTTTCTACAACCAATCTAAAGGTGATCGAGCAGATTATATGATATATAACTTGATACAACACAGGAATACTTGTGATTATTGGTTTGTGTCTTGTTTATGTATTAAATGATGACTACATATTTTCCAATAATCTAATTGTAATTTGAATAACATGATTTTTCATTTTACAATTTTTATTTTATTTTATTTATATGTGGAAGTAATTATAAGTAAAACGAATAAATGAAGATTTAAATAATTTAAGAGAAATTATTGTGTTTTAAATCGGCATCATCTTATTAGTATATGTATTTCAGATTTCGACGTGAACCCTCAGACTGCAAAGAGACGCTCTCGTTCGCAAAATCCCATTGCTGATCAGCAAACGGGGAAAGCATTTTTAGACAAAAGACAAAAGGGCTTTTATGTTTTTTCCATATGAAAGTAACATTGAGCTGCTAAGAAAAGAGAGATCATAAGATACACGATATGAGAAGCTAGTGTGATGCAAATAACAAAAGTAATATTACTGTAAAAAAAGAAAAACATGTTGAAATTACATAAAACTATCAAAACGAAAAAGAAAAACAGGAAAAGATATAGATTGGAAACGATAAAAGTAAATAAAAACAGAACAGACACAAAAAGTACCAAAAAACATTGTTGCATACTAGGAGGTAGTATTGTGCTATTCAGAGTAAGGAAGATCAGTTGAGGGAGTAATATGATGACAATGAGTAGTGATTGAGAGTACAGAACAAAAATACAACAAAACATGGACACAAGAGATTTTGTAGAAGAAAGACATGCATAAGATGAGTTATGACATAACGAGAGACATTATATGACAATTGCGAGCAGTATGCAGTTTGTATGAGGTTACGATTGAGACTGGGAGCGTAGTAGAGTTTCAGTTTTCATTTTAAACAACGGCAATGTACCACACCACATTGCTTAATATGGAGTGGTGTATTTGACCAGATTTTTGGTCTAGTAGAGAGAATACATTGCTGGGAGTTTTTTTACGAAAGAATTCAGTGCTATAGGCTGAAGCAGATGCTAAGCGAGTATTGTGGGAATGACGCCTTTCTACCTGTTCAAAATATCGAAGCAAACAGGTAAAGTTGGGCATGATATTTAAACATGAATATGCAAATACTTAGTTTAAATAAGTTATCCATCGATAGAACCTTGGTATTCGAAAAAAGTTCAGCTGTACTATATCTGGGAGGGAGACCCAGACATAGTTCAAGTGCTTTCTTTTGAAGAACATTAATTGAGTTTGATGTGAGACGCTTGCTGCACCCCAGCTGGAGATACCATATTGAAAATGGGGAAGAACAAAGCTATTGTAGAGCTGCTTTTGAGAGGGACCCCTTGACTTTCCTCAGAATGCCAATGGATTTTGAGACCTTCTTAGAGACGACATCAATATGAAACGATGGATAACCGAGTATTAATAACAATGAAACTTAGTACTAGAAGTTTGGCTTAAAGGTACATCATTGATGTGGATACCACTGAAACTGACTTTACGCTTGTCACTGAAAATCATATAGTTGGTCTTACTGGCATTAAGTGACTGTTGATTACAACTGAACCAGTCAGACAAGGTGGCTATAGTTCATCATTTATGGAGGAAACAGTGGTATTATGATCAAGATTGAAAACAAGATTGCAGTCATCAGCATACAATATGAACTTGCAGTTACAATTAGTTGAAGCAATGTCATTGATATATGGTAAAAATAGCACGATGGCCTTGTGGTACCCCACATGTGACAACTTTGGGTGTCGACACGTCATCTACATATCGTACACTTTGAGAGCGGTTATTTAAATAGCTGCTAAACCATTCTAGAGCAAGGTGATAGACCCCATATCTGCAGAGCTTGTCTAGTAGTATTTTATTATTTATTGTATCAAAGGCTTTACTTAGATCCATGTAAACAGCCAGTACAGAAAGATGACTTTCAAGAGCTTGGGTTATATGGGTAACTGGGTCAATGACCGCCATGTTGAGAAGCCACTGCGGAAACCGAATTGATGGGAATAGAGAGTTTGAGTTGAATCAAGAAAATCATAGAGTCTAGTATACATTACCTTTTCTAGTACCTTTGCCATTACATTTAGAACTGAGACTGGTCTATAGTTGTTCATGAGATTCCTTGATCCTTTCTTATACAATGGAGTGATAATAGCATCTTTAAGCTTATCAGGAAAATTCCTTGTTTAATTGAGAGATTGCAAATGGCTGATGGGAACAATTAGTTCAGAGCGGATTCCTTTAATGACTCGAGATTTAACTGGTCAAGACCAGCGCAGAATCCTTGAGTTGGGAAAGTATCTTAAAAATTTCCTCTGGAGAAACACTTTTCATATACATAGTGTAAATGCTCATCAGGGAGACATGGCATAGGATTAGTTTGGGAAGACTGATTGTTCAGGATCTGCTGCGGACCTATGATTACAAAGAACTCATTAGGTTGTGCAGCAATTCTACTATGGGCAGTGAGTTCAAAACTAGTTTCGTCACATTTCATGACACTAGGTAGACTCCTAAAAGTGTAGTTGTTTTTTCAATCAGATTATTTATTATTGTCCATTGCTTCTTCATATTAGCATAATTCCTTTTGCTATTACGAATCAGATGGTTCAGTTTATTCTTGAAGCAGCGATATTCATCCCTTGTATAGGGGCCAGGATGCCTTACATACAATTTATACAGTTTGTCCTTTTCATTAACAGAGTTGCGAAGGCTCTTTGTAATCCATGGCTTGGTTTTGGGAGATAATTCTTTAACAACAGTTGGAATACATTCCAGATACACATGGGAAAGTATATCTATATGTGTCTAGTACATGCATAGGCAGTGTGGTAGACCGCGCCGGGCTTTGCTATGCAGTTGGGTAACACTTTAGAGTTACCGATGAACTATAATTATAACGAACTTGAATTAAAGTTTTCAATCAAAAAGAACCTGTAATGGACGCCATAGGATTGTGAGGAGATCAAACCAACTGAGTCACTTGTTATCCCGGGATATGTATGTGGTATGCTATAGTAACTATATCAATAAAATGTACTGACGAAAAAAAAATGGACTTTATTAGCGATGAACATTTGGCACAATGACTAGATGGTGAGATGAACACTTGTCAAATGATTTGCTGTCCCTGTAGTGAGGCGAGATCGATGTATCGTGGCGCAGGAGCAAAGTCTCTCAGTTCGCCGTACAAGGCATTCACGCAGTCGTCCCGACCGATACTCCTGAGAGCGTCCACCAAATGACCCACAATGGCGCTGTCTTGGCGACCGAAGTCGCTGAGCAGGAAACGCAGCGGCGTCTGCGCATCGTGCTGTGCGCAGCCCTCGATGGACGCAATCTCTGATGCACTATACCCTGAAAATTACGAGTGCATTCAGGTCAGTGGGGTATCATTAAAGCCTTACCAAGATCATGGGCCAACCTGCTCCACCAACTATGTCCATCTCTGCCACCTTGCAGCATGGACTCCAGAAGGCGACCTCTGGGTGGCGGAATGTCGCGTACCAACGAGAGGCTAGTCACTGAAATCATAACGCACTTCGAGATCCGCTCCGTGCTTATGTCCATCATAACGCATACTTACATGGGCGACACTCCGGTTCCATGTAAACCCCACTGTCAGCTACTGAGTGCTGCGGTCGGCTCGGCCTTTGACAGGGAGGCTCTGCCTTCAAGAGCCCGCTCAGGGCGTCCTTGCTAGGCGATCCATTTCGCTGGGCCAGCTCAGCTTTTCTCGCCCTCAAAAACTGCAGTCTCCTTTTCCGATGCTGGACAACAGCACAGACAAGTAGCGCCAGAACAAGGAGACCAAGAACCGAACAGTAGATAGGAATGACGTCAATGCGCTTCGATTCCCCCACTTCTTCCGGTGCAGCTGTACCGGGCTTGCCCCGGATCACTTCCGGTGGATCAGTCCCTAGATTATCCGGAATATCTACAAACGAGACTCGTGTCTGAGTGAACAGATCTCAACGCAAACACCTACCAACGCACACTGTGTTCTGTTTGCTGGTGCACGTATTCAACATCACCTGGTTCGCTTTGCACACTCTACACGGCCTACAACGGTTCTTGCTCCTCCGCTCCGAGTAAGTGCCTGGGAGACAGGTCAGGCACATCGTATTGTTTTGTGATGTACACTGGCGACGCACGCCAAAGCCCTCAGGACAAAGATCGCAGTGTCGACATCGACGAGAAACGGTGTCATAGAAATAGTTCTGGTCGCACAGGCAGACGGTGTTGTGGGTGGAATTGCAAACACGTTTGATGTAGGAGTACTCCGGGCACAAGGCGCACGGCTCGCATCGCTGGCGATGGCTCTTCTCACCGCTGAATGTTTCTCCGAATGCGCATGCCTCGCACACCGTGTCGTTGGTGGCCGTACATGCTTCTCGGACTCCCTTGCCGACCGGACATTGAGTGCAACAGCGTTGTAAGCTGTTCACCGCATGCTCTCCAGCCGGACACGTTAAACCGCCATCCTGTGAAACAAAGAAAGTTAAACATGAGATACAAAACATGGGTTACTCAAACTAGCATGATGTGCTATAGAAAAGTAGTAATCATGCCCGGTTGGAATACTCAACGCTCACCCTTCCAGCATTCGTAAGCTCTTGTGATTTTAGGATCTTACCATTCAACTTGTACACAAGCTTTGATTACAGCTGCATGGTATTTAAGACCTCCATCCCTCCGCCCTGACTCCTGACAGTATGCATGCATCATGATTACAAGGAATGGCCAGCTAACTTTGCTGCTCATCGTGCCAGACGGCGTTTTATGGCTCCATGTTTGCCGACCCGATTTGCATCTTGGTTGCCATGGCGACCGAGCGATTGCAAAAGTGTCATCGTCGATGAGCGATGCGAAACAACGAACACGCGCAATCTGATTAAACGCAACGCACAATGCCGACGGCGGGGTCTGGAAATCGGGGGGCCTCAGGCCGCAGGGGTCTGGGAGCGACGTCACCCAGATGAGCGTGGAAGAACAGGACGCGATCAGACGGAAGTTTGGAATCGATTCAAAGCGGATCTGGGATCTAGGCTGCGATTCATTACCATCCATCAGCATCACTTGCTTCCAATATCAACATTGACACGCGTTTACGGCAAACTCGATCTTCAACTGCAATGCAAGTCGATGCCTCAAGATGCATTTTTTTATGCATTTCCACTGTAACGAATCTTCGGTAAAACAAGACACATTGCATCAGTGTGGATGTAAATATACGATATTTTCTCACAGCATTGCATGCTGGAGCTGTTTAGCATCTGCCCCATGCACCCTTCGCATTCCACATCCCTTACCATAGGCTTTAGCCTTATGCCTTATTCCTCCCATTCCAATTGACAAACGATGTTTCCCTCGCTGCAAAAGTCGATGGCGACTGAATTTGCAGCCAATTCGCAAGGGGCTGAAGCGACGGGCGCAGATAAGCAAAATGAGCAATGTTCTGTTCTGGCGATGGAGAGGTGCATAAAATGCGATGAAGCAGCTTTGCTTATGTTCCACGAATGGGAAGAAAATGTGCATTTGGTTAACCTTCTCTGCCTCGCTCACTGAATGTAAACGAACGGGTGAACTTTAGTCGTCGGCTGTGTCGCTGCCGTATCAGGCCTCGGGGCGTTGATTAAGCTACTTGCCATTTAGTTTACCCAGCGACAATATTACTCAATGCATTCTGGGTGATCGAGAGGCCTTCTGAGTATTGAGTTCTAATTCGGTCTGAGCTCAAATGCGGTAGGTTCGGGGTTGTGGTCGGATTTCTCATCATATTCAGTATTTCCGTCATGGGAATATGACACCATTGGCCAGCCATATCGCTGATGTCATCTGAGTGCGATGGTCATTTTATGTGATCTTTATCGTTTCCAGGAAACGGGTCAACGCTCACTGGCCGAGTGACCGAACTAGGTTCCGCTGCTTGACTCAAGAAGTCATGAGTCAAGTGGTTCTTGCGGTCTGGTGCACACAGAACCGAGGCACGCCCGCGAAATACTAGAACCACAAGTGCTGTGGGTATGGAGCCATTGCATCCTAGCATAGGCTGTCTGCAATTATATTCATTTCAGAGGCATCTTCATTGTTGAGATTTCCACCCCTGGGGGCTCGTGTTTGCAGTTGCAGCGCGGTTTAATAATGCGTCAAGGTGATCCATTACCATTAAGTTTATTCGCTGCGGCCAGCTGGCGTTTCTTGGCGGATGCCCAGCATGGGGTTGATGGTCGTTAGACTCACCATGAAGGGATGCCTACATGGCATCATCAAGCGCCGCATCTGCTGACCATCCGCTCATTTTTCATATGCTTTCGCTCTGATTTGCAGCGAAATGGAATTGCGTAATTTGAGTAATGTCAACACGTATGATTACCAAGAGTGCATAAAATACTGAAGCCCCCTCCAAAACCCCTCTCGGGTCTTCTGTGCTTGCATGTTAAGTGCCTTTTCATTGCTGAGCGTAGGTAACATTTTATTGCATTATAACTCAATAAAAAAGCACTCTTAAAAAGCACAAACCGGGTGTTTCTTGCGCTACAAAGCGACATAAAAAGGCAGCAAGATCTATTCAATTGCAGTCATTGAGAAGGCTGTTTATAGCCAGTTCTCCGGGGAACTCATGCGAATTCATATTATTACAAAGATCTTTAGAATCGGTGGCTGTAAATTGCAAAATGTTCCATTAGATCAACATTGCGACCAATTCTAGACTTCTTTCAATATTCCATAACAGCAGAGGAAGCGATTTATCACATTTGGCAGTTTTACGATTGATGACGAAAAATTACGTTCGCACGAAGGGGGTTTTAACGAGGGGTGTGGGCGGGCGAGGGCTCTCATGCGTAACAAAGGGTACTGGGTGATTAGGATTCGGTTGCTGCGGTCAGCTGGGGTCAAATTCAGCATGCATGCGCTGCATGGTTCCTGCACTGGAGTTTCCAGCCTCGTGCATTTTATCCGATAACCAGATAAAACACTCGACTCCAAGTACCACTTGTGATCATACCAGCACACGTTTAGTTAAATAAGAGGAACCTGGAGACTGAGAAGTTTTTCTTTGAAGGCTAATCGTGCTTTCACTTCTATCACTGCACGGGGCAGAGAGAGGAAGAGATCGAAAAGCAGCGGTGATCGGCACCAGATTGATGTAAAGGGCTCCTCACAAGTTCTCAACCCCGTTTAATTGAACAAAGTAGACTTGGAATCTGTGTATGAACTGAAAGCACAATTTGTTGGGACAGGTTGCCAAAACAGCTTACAGACTTCATTGCTTTGATACGCGTTCTTCAAAGCGCTTGATTCGAGGCAGATCCCCAGCATATTCCCCCTTGCAGGTGTAGAAAGGGGAGGTTTGTTGCGGAATGATATGATGTACCTGCACGCACGGGTTTATGAGGCTGTTATGAAGTTGTTTCATTGGCTCAGTGACCGATGTTACAGACGCTGAGTTGATACCAGACCTCAGCGGATGATGGCAGGTTTTATGCCCACCATATCAATCTTTATGTCTTGTAAACAGATCCAGGTAATATTTCAGTATGCGGGTGGTCTTGTGTATACTGACGGAGTTCGTTACTTGGATCTAATATAGGTTATATAAGTTGTTCAACTACAAGTTGCATAATCATTACAATACACAGTACATGTACATATTATGTAGCTATAACTCACCGCTGCCGCCCCAGCCGCCAGCCAGAGCACGAACCAAAATCCCCTGCCGAGCATTGAACCGGATGCTGTCAGTAATCCTGCTCACTGAGTCGTGAAAAAGTCCTGAACATTGAGAGCGTCTTCGAAGCTCTGTATCCAGTCACTGAATGAATCAATGTGCTAGGCATTCGAACAAAAACTCATCTACGGAGAAAAGCGCAGAGAAAAGACGTCTTCGCGCGAATGAATCTGTCATCACTGGAGCAGCTGAAAGCAGATGTGAGCACGGTTTTGGTTGCCGACGGCTTCTGACAGAGCCAGAAAGTACGGAGGGCTGTGAAATCAGTGTGGCTGCTCTGACGCCCTGAGCTGCAATGCACCGCGGGTGTCTGTGGCGGGCTCGCCTGTGGTATTGATGGCGTCCCATTGTTCTTGGTTGGAGCTATTTCCTTCTTCTGAATATGGTTGAAGCAGTGTTATCTTGACGGGGAATGCTTCCGTTGTGTCGTAGGCTCATAGCATATACATTGAAATTATCTCATGATAGTGGTTATGATACGCTATCAAATGAATCGCAGTGGTATCATAAGTTTAATCTATATATAGGTGTGCATATGTAGTTATTTACAAAGTTATTTAACTGTTATTTAAAAGTTATTTAAGTTATTTATTACTCGGAATTAGAATGTGGTTATTTGTACACCGTTCGTGTTCTTAATGCCTTATAGTGAGAGGGAAGTTCTTCTTAGGTTATGATTTAGCAGTTTTTCTCTGAATAAACATGAGAAGAATAAGAAAATTGAATTCTATCTACATTAAAAAAATTATGTTGATTTCTTACGATCGACAGCCTGATAATAATGGTATACATGCAACGTTTATCTATAATACTTCTTTGCGCGTAATGGATATTTTCATATTATTATTTCATAATAAATATGTGTAAATACAAAATAACCTTTTTAAGTCAAATTGAAATTAATTTTGCCTTGAACTCTATCTGTGTATATAATATGTAAGCGGATTTGTCTACTTTTCAGATTTGTTTCTCTGTTTCTGTTCATTTTTTTTTCTTCTTTGTGTGTGTGTGTGGGGGGGGGGGGGGTATTAATATTGTATTATATGAAATGAAACTATTATTATAACTGTAATTCTCGCTGGGTCTGATCTGTCTTATACATATATTGATCCCCACCACCCTTGAGATTGCTTACTGAGGTCGAAAATAGTTTTCGTTGATTGATTTTTATGACTCTTGAGATCAAATGAAGAGGAGACAAAAAACAAGTAAAGGAATTAATTTATATAACACCGAGCCGATTGAAACTGAAACAAAACTCAAGGTTATAATTCAATGACAACCATAAAATTCAGAACTGGTAAACTTTCCTTTGCCCTTTAATCACAGAATAATTATCGAGGATAAACAAGTTCAAATTTTCTTCTTAGACGTTATGATTCCATTCATTTGTTCGATGAAATTGATTTCATCAAATGAATGGAATCATAACGGCTTCAATTTCCCTCAATTCAACTCACAAGTGGATTCACAATTGCAAACTCAGAGAGTGTACATTGAATATATTCTTATACAGTTGGATCATAAATTTACGATCAAGTTCAGCGTAGTCATAACGTCAGTCCTGGTGCGTTATGACTAACGACATGAGAAATCGAGAATCGAAAACGCAAGTTTCTTATGATACACAAAGCAGAAATACATTAAGATCCCTTATAGTTCCGCCAACCCAGGATCTGCCTTCAACTTCAGCCGATATCCTCCGTTTTCCGTGATTGGAGGCAGCGTGAATCCTGGTCGCTTCTCCTGCACTGGCAACTTGTCATCGGACACACTGCTGCTGCTTCTACGGAATAATGCGGATCTCTTTGCTAAAATTTTCGCTTGCCTTAAATCTCCGCCGCGGTGCACGAAACGAGATTCGACCTCTTGCGCCACGGCCATGCACTGCGAATCACACAATAAATACGATCGCCATGGAGAGCACGCGGTCGCCAACCCAGAGATAAAAGAGAGCCGCACTGGAGCTTTTCATCTTGACGTCGTCCAATGAAATCGACTGCAGAGAATGCTTCGTGCGCACGGCGGACACGATGTCCACTGTGTCGATGTTGCAGGCGAGCACCATTTTCTTGAGGCTCCTTTTGCCTTTCTGTTTCAGAACGGTCAGCAGGAGCTCCCAATCCTGATGGTCAGTAATATATTAATACTAGCCTACTGACCATGAAGTGTGTACAACGCTGCACCTGAAGCTGATTGCCATCTAAGCCCAGTAAATCACAGGTAGCCACCAACACGGCCACCAGCACATCGGGGGGCGCATCATACCGTTGCAGTTCTGCTATAATCTGCTTGCGATCGACACTTTCCAATCGGTATTAATATTCTGCATGTGTTGCAAACTTTCGGCCAACCGCTGTCCCATTGCCAGCTGTGGAAACATTATTCATTTGTTATAAGCACATCCTCTAAAACTGATAATTAAACTCTAACTTTGAGTGACAGCATTTTGGAAAAGCCTTTCTTCTTCGCTGATTCCATGCATAATTTTAGCTTGGTTAGGTCTCGAGATTGGACTGCAATACCCAACTCTGTAAACATGTTTTCATGACAAAGTGGTTGAATGGCTGCGAGATAGTGTATAGCTTATACCTTGAGTAATCAGAAGAAAATCTAGGATTTTCTTGCTCTTTCGTAGTTCTCCGTTCTTCTCGTGGACGTAGTTGGCCTCACATTGTCCGATCGCCCATTGCAACAAACTGACATTCTGGCTGGCGACAGCCGCCATCAACTGCAGTCGGAAAGCCTCGTGGTTCAACCCTGAATAACCCACAAAATAAGACGAATAAAGTATCAAAATCATCTACAGCTACCCAACGCCATCGATTTCCTCTTTTTGCGCTCAGTTTTGTTCAATCTTCGATCAGGAAACATCATCTGTGAATGGATTAATATAATTCATTTATTATATTATATGCTCCTTTTCCTCTCCTGCTCACCGCCATTGACCGCTGGTCACCTTGCAGAGGCTCCAGACGAACCAGCTGGGTGACCTGTTGAGTGACTAAATGACCGTTCTTCAGTTTATACACCACGGCTACATATTCCCCGACAGTCGGAAGGTTGACTTCATACACGTTTATATCTCCTTCCTTCTTCGCTGAAACCTGGTTTTCTAATAAATTACGATTCTGAGAGTTTTTCTTGGCAACCGATAGCAGAAGTCCTTTCTTCTCTGCGACTCTGATGTCCGCAATGTCATCTGCAGTGAAGATAGTTTCCATGTGGACAGCGTCTTCAGGGATCTTGATCGGGGATCCCGTTCCAGCCTCAGCTACCACAAGGTAGGAAAACACGTGGAAGAT
Source organism: Capitella teleta (assembly GCA_000328365.1). Lineage (NCBI taxonomy): Eukaryota > Metazoa > Annelida > Polychaeta > Capitellidae > Capitella > Capitella teleta. Next base: position 171,738 of record KB296008.1, on the reverse strand, counting down.
CTGATAATCAACGCCCATCTTGCGGGCGAAAACGTTGAAGCCGTACTCTCCTTGTGCGGGCAGCTGGAGGTCGAATGTCGTCCAGGCACCTTCTGAAGACATCGTGATATATCCACTCAATTTAGCGGAATCAATATCGTTATTTTGCAGCTCACACAGCAAATCCACAGCACTCGGATTTTTAATCTTGAAATTCACCTGCAGATCTCCTTCTTTAGTTTTAATCACGAAATCGTCAGAGTGGGAATCTGCCCGCACCCCCATTACCTGCGCCATGAGGTCTTCGCCGAGGAAGCCAGTGTGCAGCATGGGGTACGGCCTGGGGGTGATGCCAGTCGAAGCGCAGTTGATCATGAAGTTAGCAGCGTTATACATCTCATTGTGATCTTGATCCCCTATGTAAATGCCGAGAGCGAAGCTTCCCTTGCACGGAAACCGTATCTGAACGGTGACTGTTTCATCCTTCTTCGTGATGACGCTGTGCCGTTTGAGGACCACGTCCTCAATAACGTTGTGCCTCAATGTGTTGCCAACAATCTTACCCTCCGGTACCGTGAAGGCCAAATCCAGGAGTCCATCATCGGCTTCTATGTAAGGAATAGCCTCAAATCGAGGGGTTAGTTGGTGCTGTGTGGCGACCGGGCACATTCCCCACCCGGCATCGGGTAAATCCGGCAACGGCTCAGCATTTTCGGATGCTGCATCAGCCGCAATCAGGAAGGTGCAAACCCGGCCATAGTGCTCTCCACTGCCCAGTTGACCGTACAAATCAAACAAGAAATTGCCAGATTTTGGTAGAACAATCCAGAATTCCACTAACGCCCCTTTCTTTTGGAAGAAGACGTACCTGTCGTACGTAACACCGCCCCCTGATTGTTGTCCGTCCATCTGTGTCAATTTCCACCTAAAAAGCATCGCTGAAATGTCCTCCATTGGTGCTGTCATTGAGAAGGTCACCTGTCCATCGGTGGCCGTCAGGACGCACGTGTCGGGCGTTCCCGGTCCCAGTGAGAGATTCATTTCGTAGAAGCGCTCCCTGATGTAAACCTGATTGGAAAATTCATCCACAGTTATGGGAGTTTGCAGCAGTTGCCACTTTTGCTCTTCTGGGAAATGGGTGACGATGAACTTTTCAGGGTCAGTTAAGAAGAAGAAGTCGTTAATTTGGTGCTTAGTCATCGTTGGTTTATCAATCTCCGCGGAGTCGATATTGTCATCGCTGTCTTTGAACATATCCCACAGGTACATCCAATCAGTCGCCTCCGAGTCATCAACACATGTAGACGCCCAGAAGACATCAAGCAAGCGCGTCTCTCCGAATATGTTGATGGCATTCCACTGAGCACCGAGAAGGTCTTCGGCCAACGTCTGGCCAACCTGATAGTGGGCGTTCTTGTTTATTCCGCTGATGATCTCGCAATCCAGTCCAACCGCCCTGGAAGGAAAGAAGTTCATCTACTACATGTAGCATAGCTCATTTTTTTTACCTGGCTAGACGAGCGAAGAAATGGGCGTGGTTGCTGAGCCGCCAGTGGATCTCCAGTAAACCCTGCACGGGACTGTCCTGCGGGGGAAGCTCATTGCCAGCTTCTTGTACGAGGTGCTGTAGGTTGACCCCTGATAGCCATCGAAAGAGCACCCAGGCTTTCTCCAGTTCAGAATGGGCGGTTTTAGTTAGTTGTGTGGCTAAGCCTTCGTACGATCCTTGCATAACATCCTTGCTGATGTACTGTACAGATATGTTTGGGGCGGGGGGGGGGGTGGTTGGTTTTTTGCAAAATGCGACTCCCTCAAGATCCACTTACCTCTCTGGTTACGTAATGATCCAAGTGAACAAATTGTTTTGGATCAAACAGCTCACCTTTGCAAATCTTTGGTATGACTGGTGTTTGTATTTCTCCACCCTGTCCATTGCAAAAGAACAATTGAAATAAAAGCCCTGAATACTGAGGGGATAGCTGCATGCTACACGCACAAATTTTGTATCACCTACGTAGTCAATGGTCAATACCTAGTTACATACGCTGTAGTCAACTGACCGACCACCGTACTCACCCAGCGACCCTGCCCGGTTGACCGGCGTTTCCTCCTTGTGTCAGGAAGTTGGGTGACCGGTAAAGCACTGGTCGCTGGCTCACTTTCCATATACAAGTTCCTCTCCCCAGAGGAAGAACCATTGGCCAAAGATGATCCGCAACCCATACTACAGGAGTTGTTCACTCGAATGAAGCGACTTAATAGCGGCGCCTGTGAGTCGAGCCGCCTGATTGAGAGGCTTTGAAGATACACAAAGGCATTTTAAACAGAGTGTAAGATATGAGCAATCCACACAATCAATAATCAATAAGGTGTCATTAGGTCTAATCCCTCTATAAAGGCTGGTGGGGCGTTATTATCTTTGGCACACGATTCAACATAAGACTAAAATGTTTCCTTGCGTGTGTTTCTTGGTCATAAATGATTCATTTAATTAGTTACTTAAATATGTAGCCATTTTATCATGTTGTATGACAATCAGTGACGTCACAGTGCGCAAGATCCAATTAGAACTTGGCCGCTAAATCCTCTCAGTCTCTTCTACGGGGAGCGTTGGTTTCTCTTATGTTTCTCCTGAACGACATGCCCAGATCTGTTTTCTCTGACAACTCTACTTCGTTCGCAGATAATTGACACATTTCGTGCCTATCAACTCTCGTCGTGATTTTGTAGTGTTACTAAATCATTCATATAAACTTTTAAATATCAGTCAAAATGGAGTTTGGTTTTAATAGGTCGAAATGTATAGCTGTTACCAGTGATTAATAGGTTCCACTCTCCTGTTTCTTTTAATTGTCGTATCGGTGGAATCGTATTAAAGCGAGTTGGTAAATTCAGATACCCAGGTGTTGTTTAAGTTTTGTCATTTGTCCCTCATATTGATTGAATTTTTTCTGGTATAATTATGAGAGCCGTTGGTTATTGTGTCCCTTTTGATACGTGAGATTTTTACTATACTTGCTTGACCTATTTTAGAAAATTTCTTGCAGATTTAGGTCACCTTCATAAAAAATATTTATTTATTGTATTAAGTCCGTCCAAAGGTCAATGACCAAGTTTGTTTTGAATGTTTTTTTTTTACAGATTAAATGTCTAATTGTAGACGTTTGCAAGAATTGCACGTTTTGACTTTGCCATGTCGTAGGGAAGCGTCGGATTTGAAGTTTGTTTTTAAATACATAAGATAATTAATGTTGATTTTACTGATGAAGTGTAGGCCTAGATACTGCACAATGCGCGTACTCTTCTCTGGCGCGGGTATTATAATCGCATCAATCAATAATGGAATATTATAATTACATGCCAATAAAATGGTACATATTCACCAACTTTCCTGTTTTTTAAGCTCAATTGTTTGCGCTTTATTCTTCTATACACTTGAGTCGTTTTATGAGGATTGTGACTATTTTTCTGCACGCACGGAACGCACGCACGCACGCACGCACGCACCTGTTATATGAAAGACCCATGAGATTTATATCAGGGCAGTTAGAATTATGACTTAGAAAAGACGTAAGGCCAAAATATAACTATATTAATTAATACTGCATATAGATTTGACGTGATTCTTAAATGAAAATGTCTAATGTTGTGATAAGGCATGCAGACAAGCATTCAATATAATCTCTTTTGAGTATTGTATTGACAAAATACGCCGAAAAAAATCACCATCGTTGACAGCAGATATTTTGTTTAAGATGTTGATTTGAAAGTTTACTACATGCAGTATTCTCTATGCTTGAACTTATTATGTGCGAGAATCGCTATCATAACGCACTTCGATTATACGAAGAGACGAGGCTATTTCATAACGAGATTACGTCCGCTCGCTGATGGAGTTGAGTCGGTTAGGATTCTTGCACGTCTTAACTTTGACATTAATCAGTCAGGCAAGTCGTCTTTACAATGATTTGAGAATCGGGCCCATGTCGTTTCATGGCTCGGTTTTCATATCCATGTCACTTGCCTGATGTGCACCCAATTTGCTTCGCTTTTAAATTGGGAGGATTCCAGTGTTTCACGGTCCACAGTCCGCGGAAGTCCCAACAATCATAGTAAAAATAAATAAAGCGTCACGAATTTATTACGTTCCACGAATTCATGGAACGAATTATCACCAAAACCTCTCCAGAGAATCAAGGAAATGGCGCCTTATGACCTTATGACCTTATAGCCTTATGACCAAGAGTGTTATTGCGATCGAGTTTCGCTTCCAGATGACATTATGATCATTTAGACGTAACAACGCAGATCTTGGCTGTTACGCTTGAAATCTTTGAGCTTAAGATCGTATATTGTGTCACGTCTCCAATAATATTGGATTAAACTCGTTGAGCGAAAATTAATCGATAAACAATCTATAATCTTCGGTGCCATTCGACCAATCAGTTGATACATCTGCCTTGGTGGTTGCTTAAAAACACGCGTATCAAAAATTTATAACTTGCATGAATCTCTTTTGAAATTCATTAATCGTATTTTAGAAAAGGGACCAAGAACAATCCGACTCGAGTCTGCAGAATTCAGAACAAAAATAGTTAGTTCCTATGTTAAATTTTAAATATGGCCTCTGTTCATTTCGGAACCTTTTTAGATCGATGCTATGGGATTTTTTGATTATCAAGTGACCATTTTTGAACATTTTTGTCCACTGAAATAATTATATTAAACACACGATAAGAAAGCGAGATTTCTAACCTCTCAAATTCGATGTATCTACGAATAGCGTTTGTCTCACGTGACGTAATCACTTTGCGTGCTCAAATAAAAACTCGGACAAAATCTTCAAAATGCGTGCTTTCTTGATAACAACGCCTTGAACAGGCTAACCGTCCCACTCCTTTCGGCCAGCCAAAAACGGAAAAAAAATAGGAGTGGCACGGCTACGAACAGACATGGGTATTTATTTTTTTCCCAGTTTATGCACGAAATTGGGCTCAGGTTGTTTGGATACCAATTGAATGGAGTCAGGCATACTTTCAGCTTAATTTCTACTCAGGTTTACAGGTTTTTTATAGAGTTTTACACTCGAAACGAATTAAATCCGTCGAAGCCAGAACTTTCATAACGCACTAAGAGCACTACAGACGTTATGCTTATTTACTCGGCCTTTCCTGTTTATCGTATAAAACATCCGGCCAGGCGTAAATCACCCTATTCGTCCAGTCAGCATTGGGTTCATGCTGATTGTTGACCTGGTCAGCCATTGACCGTAGTCTAGTGCATGCAGGGAATACAGTCAGCGTTTTCCTCATGTTGACTGCTCCGACGCCTCCAACTCTAACCTATGGGATGTTAACTATACATTCAGTCAATTACACTTATGTTCTTCTTATATTCTCAAATGTATACCGGTAATAACATATATTTTTCTTTTCTTTTCTTAAGTACATACCTGCTGTACAATATTTGCTATGCAGCTTGATTGCTTTTACATACTACAGCTTTTCCTCAGCTAGGTACGTGTACATATTAGAATCCTGGTGAAATATTTCCAATTTGAATTATAAAAATCACTATTTGTTGACAAATATACTGATGTACATGTATGCCATTTCTTTCCAGATTGCGAAATATGTGTAAGCAAAATAGGAAACCTCTTGAAGACTCTTGAAACCACTTAAGAGAGCTACTGAAGCCCAGGAAAGTGAAGAAACTGAGCACGTACGCTTACATAATTATGCCAGTCTGAAAGGTGCAGCTGAAGACATGCTAGACACGGCAAAAGAACAGCTCCCCCTTCATCATCCAGTTCAAACGCAGACAACATTTGTGTGCAATGATAAAATAAAATAAAGGAAATAAATCTATTGACTTAATTGTATACTGCAACTGGCTTCGCTTCTATGCGGTTCACATATTTTCCCTGGTTATTGGACCCCCAAGGTGACATGATAATTTGTTAAACAAGAACAAAGCTACTGTGATCAAGCGAAAATGTGATGTGTGGAATTTCGCATTCAAGAAAAAGAAATTTGATGGTTTCCGCAAAGAATCAGCTTTTTCATTTATTATCTCTAAATGGGGTTATCTTACCGCTTATTGTTTTAATGTGAAATTTTCATACAATTGCCAATTTTAGTTACATTTTTATTGTACTGCGCTGCCAAAATAAATGAACTAATCTTTTTTTTCTTTCTTTTTTTTGTCTTATTTTCGTGCTCTATTCTTTACTATGTGTACGGGTATGTAGCTGACATACTACAGCGAGACAAAAGTATATAGACCTCACCCGACTTATCTGAGCCAACTGATATGTATGAATACCGATGATAAGTCTTACCAATTCAAACTTCTACTGTAATATAAGCTAACTTATTTCAGTGCATTCAGAGTTATAGACAATAATCAATAGCCCCAAAAATGAGTGCTGTCACAAGATACTGAAAAACAAGACGATTGTCTCGTATTTCTATTACCACAGAATATTAGTCAATTAGAAATAAACGATAATTAAATTTCGGACTAATGTTTACCAGGATTAATCATTAAAATAGGACCACACTGTTCATCTTTTGATAAAACGTGGCTCGATCACCGCGACAGCGACTCCTCGGCACTATAGTCATTTCTAATGCGTCTCAGTGCATGGCTGAATGATCTTCGATTTCATCATGCAGAAAAAAAAATCGTTGAGAGTGAGAAGAGACTATTTGCGTCGATTCGCAATAATTTTATACCGCTGACATTGTATATAGCAACAGTTATACTTCAAACAAGGCGGTTTAACATGGAAAAGATAGGACGCCAATATAGGATTTTGTTCGCATTTTTCCGCGCATGAGCAGCGCAGAGTTCTATTTTTTGCTCTTAGCTGCTTGCGAGGTAAACTATAAGCAATGGCAAGCGTATTGGCAATTCAGAATAAATTGTGAGCCTGATTTCATTGAAACCTCAAAAGGCCGCGGGTGGGACCCGGAGCCCTCGCGGGCCGGAATCGGCACGCAGGCCGCCAGATGCCGACCCCTGTCTAAGATCACAAACCACAGAACAGATCTACGTCACATTATTGTAGTATAACCCAATTTAGTGACTCGCAAAGAGAAACCCCGTGCAACTGAAAACGTTGAAAATCCGGGTAGTTTAACTGGTTTTATTAAGAGAGGCATCAAGAGTTAAGGACACAGCAGAAGTTTAGGATAGCACAACCATATGAAACACGAAAAGAAGCTTTATATTAAAACAAAAACAATTATATGGAATTATTTGTCGACGCAGACGACCTTGAGATCCTCGTCCTCGACCCATCCGGATGACGTGCGCACGTTCCACGCAGCCTTGACGTTGGTTGGACGGGGGGAAATGTCGTAACTGTACATGACCCACTGGCTGCTGGTCAGTGAGTCGGATATGGCCCAGAAGTGACAGTCGCCGGCGGAGTGGAAATATAGATAGAGCTGCTCTTCGGCATTCCAGAAAACGGGACGTTCATCCCTCGTTTCGCTCATGTTGAAGGTGCCCTTGAAAGTGTGACCCAGAACAGTGCTGTTCACCATGACTTCCATGCACACATGCTCTGCAGCGAGTATACATTCTAACTTTATATTTTCCAGGTGTTGCAACACTCACGATTGCAAGCGCACTCCACAGAGACGGTGTCGACGGCAGTCCACGCTGAGTTGTCAAAGACCTGCCATGAGATGCCACTCGGGGTGTCTCCAGTGGAGACAGACTCGATGGATGACGAAGCACTGGCACCCAATTCGGGAGCAAAGACCTTAAAGGAGGACCTCTGTTCATTTCAGAAACCTTTTATATCGATTCTATAGGCTTTCGCTAGGGATGAGAGACTAATTTAAACAAATTTAATCAGGTATGAATAATATTCAAGACTAATTAAAGTACGAATATCCTACTCAGGCAGAATATCCTGAAACGAGATGAGTGCGAGATTCCTTTCGTGAAAACTGCTGAAAGATCTGCTCACTCGTCGGCTCCCATTGTCAATATGAGAGTTACACCTATGCAGTCACGACGGTGTGAAATCGAACGCGAGAATCAAATATTTTAAACCTCTCAAATTATATGCACCTAGGAATTAGCCCACAGCAAGCGTAATGCTAAATTAATGTCAGTCAAAAGGCGTAGTTGTCTTGGAATCATCCTCTAATCATCAGTCCCGAATACACAACAATCAGGTCCTTTTTTTAAGAGCCATCAAATATTACGCTTACAAGGAAAGGGGCAAATAGCTAGCATACAAACCCATTTGGTGGAAGTTTCGTTGTAGAAGAGGTAAGTCGACATATCAGCATTAACATACACGTCATGCTCAGCATAGCGACAGCTGTGAAGTGCATACATTCCAACAACATCTCTCAGAGATGCAGGTGCCGTTACGAACAGTGACGGGCAAGCGCATGGTGATGCAGTGGTCCGTGGGTTCAGTGGCACCATTAAAGTCGTGACAGACAAGATTCCCACGGGGAAGAGAGACAGCAGCACTGAGATGGTGGTGATCGAGTGCAACATCTTGAATCTGCAGATAAGATGTTTAGGTGTTAAAAACCACACCGAAGCATTGCAACCATAATATCAGAAGCTACAAGCAGGCCTAGTGTCTACCTACTACCAAGATCTTTGGCAAATATGCAGGAGACTTGTTAGGCATGTCACATGATTAAACTCCCAACTAACTTTCAGACCTAAATTCTTTCATAGTGAACAAAGGGCGCAAGGACTGTAGCGTAATTTTTAGCATAAGACCCAACTCTTCGAGAAACGCAGAGAACTTTCAAAGATTGCGAACCACGTTCAGAAATAGGTCAGGCGATATAACTTCTCCTGGGTACTTGGTATTAAGACCATTTCAGGCCGATCGTTAGATGGGTTTTGCTCACTTTTACAAGATGATATCTTTAAAACCTAAAGTCCTTAAAACAAAAACACAATTATAGATTATAAATATATTTAATATTGAGGAGCTTTGGTACCATTAGAGCTAACATTTGAAACATTTTAAATCTGTGTTGTCAAAGTTATGACAAACAATAAGAGTATTGCAAAACAAAGTCATGTGCATAAATTTACCCAGTTACATGAGCGATGTAATAAATGGGCAAGGAGGAAGGGCTTTGCAGGGTTCACACAAGAATCGCGTGAGAAAGCAGCCATAGTATATCCATGCAAAGTTACCTACAGTCGGCCATTATGGAAACAGGAATTCCATGTTAAACAGCTAAGAATAAATGTTTAAAATGTGAATAATTAATAAAAATGTGTAATTACGAACTTGTAAGTTAAAAGTATCTATGTTACAGTCAGATTGTAGTACTTTGAACGAACATTTACCTGATCATAAACTATAGATGAGTGTACGATGAAGCCTAATTGGTGCGCCTGTGACCTTAATCCAGTCGTATGACATGAGGCTGTAGCTTCATAAGTAATAAAAAGTAAACTAGTCTAAAATCAGTTATTTATATTTAAATTCATAAGCCAGAGGAAGTAACGGTGAGGAACAAATTGTTGATCAGAGGAATTACATTAGATTTGAATTATTGGCATTATATCCAAATTAAAAGATATAGGATATTATTGACAACTTGGGTAAGACTTGGGTTGAGTTGTTCCTTTTAAAAAAAAAAGAAGTATTCATGTTGTATGCTAGCTAACAAGTCACGCAATAACCTTGTCCAATGTTGGCTCTGCTTTCAACGGAAGGTTGAGCAAACCTCTTATTAATCAGCAATCTTGAGAAAACAGAGATCGAAAAAAGGTAATCTAGTCAACTTACAAAAAATGTACAGTTTACTGGCAAATTGCAAAGTCCAGTAAAACTACAATAATTATAGTGTACAACTATCTGTAGAAGAATGGATTTGAATAATGTTTCAAAGTAAAAAGGTTAACGAGTACATTTGATTATCTTGTGGAATCAAGCAACGATTCTAATCAAAAGAGAGAGACTATAATTATACGGGAAATATATTAAAGACATTTGATCAGTAAGAGGAGGTCGTCTCACATTTAAACTATCATAATCTAAAAAAAAAATATCAAATATTCAGCTTTAATCCTCATTCGATAGAACTCTAAATGATGAAAGGCAGATATCCTAACCAAAGTGGCCAATAAATAAATTGTCCGATACTAAGACAATGTACAAACAAACTATCAAAGTATTACAACACTTACCTCGGGTGAGGGTAATGTGCAGATGTGCCGACAGTTTGCTGAAGCAACTGTGCCTAATATCGGCTACGGGGCCTTTTGAGAATTCGACCGTCGGTCAGTTTCACCGGACCATAGAGCAGTTACGAAAGCAGAGTTGTAGGACGGGTCTCACCGAATCATTTACTCAGAGAATAAGCAGAACTCTTCACTGAGTAAATTTTAGAGCCGTCTTACGTGACCGCTCTTGTGGTCAAACGGGCGGGGTTGTGGTCAAGTAATGATCAAAAATCTTGCCATCTTCATTAATTATAATAAGAATAATAATAATAATAATAATAATAATAATAATAATAATAATAATAATAATAATAATAATAATAATAATAATAATAATAATAATAATATAAAATAATAATATTAATAATAATAATAATAATAATAATAATAACAATAATAATAATAATAATAATAATAATAATAATAATAATAATAATAATAATAATAATAATAATAATAATAATAATAATAATAATCATGATAATAATCATGAATGACAAGGCCATCTCTGAAAGGACATCCCTGATTCGGAGATCTGGGGGTGGGGGGTGGGTGGTGTTTTTGGGAAAAATTTTCATCCTAGATAATCTCATCAACTTCAAAAATAAATGTGATGCATAAAAGTGAATCAAACTTTGAGCTGTCAGCCAACATCGGTTTTGTGATTCTCCTCCGGGGCTCGTTGCGTAATCGAGAGCGCGCATTTTAGGTGTTTAGGCCTTTTAGTCCGTTGTTTCGGTGCAGTGGACAACTGACCATTTCACTGGGCACAACTCGTGTGTTCTGCGTTGACATTATGCCGCGGACTCCGGTCTGGGAAACCTGCACTGACGCCCAGGGTTTATATCGATGAGGGTTAATTATAATCTCATCATTTTGACCCATAGCGATCGCTCACACAAACTAACTGCAGATGTGTTCCCACGCATGCCGCATGCAGAACTGTTTAGGTGGCTGCCTGCTCCATGAGCATGCATGTAATAATACTATTGTATTGGGATGCGCTGCAGAATATTGATTGTAGCACACATCAGAGCGGAGAAGCAGACAAGACCTGACAGAAGCACTATTACGGCGAAAGACAACGTTAATCCTGTATCGATTCTCGTCACTGAACTTCATCGTGTGATGCTCTGTAGGTTCTCGACTAACCGCACCAAAAACTCATATTATAAAACTACGATAATAGGTTAATTGCTATCACCGGCCATAATAATTGCATAATTATACCTGACCGGGCGTTACTTGGCAACTGAATTATGTACAAAAGCTCACAGCTGCTGTGAGGTGCCCCAATGTCGTCGGCTTCAGTCAGTTCATTTCCTCACCGTGCAACGGTTATGTTTGCCATGGCGACGAGGAAGTGCGTTATGATGCACAGAAAATAAAGAGGAATCCTCACGTCAGAAGGTTTCCGTCATCCGTTCGTGTGGCATTCAACAGGGGCGTTGTTGATGACGTCACATGAGTCCGTTATGACAGCGGCGGATTCAACTTCCAGGAGGACTGTCGATTTCGTCAACAATTTGTTGATTTAGTGAAGGATTCGGAAACCGATTATGCAACATAGCCATGCTGTTTCAAATTGAGGGTTTTTATTTAGCATGGCAAAATATTTATAAAACGCGCACAGACAAGGGTGAAATTCATGCAAGCAAAATGGGCGAAATTCTTAGTAGAAACACCAAGATACACTTGCGCATACACTCCGAAAAAAGAAACTCGGCATTGCTTTTCAGCATACCAACATGGGTATCAGTGGCAAAACAAAGCAACAGTTAAACAAGCGACAGTCATACTCCATAGTCTATACAACCATTTTTCGATTTCGTCCAGGTGTGCATCTCATCCGGGGCAGAATGACATGGACATACTGCTCATCAGCCTCCGTGAACGCCATTCCAAACAAAAGCCTTGTGTCCTATTCCAGCGCACACACATACGGCGTCGCTTTCCTTGTGACCATTGAAACAATTCCTTGACGACTGCTCTCAACAACGTCTATACACAGCGCGTTGTCATGGAGACGCTTTTGTTACCAACGTCCTTCGCTTTCATCCGAGCGGTTTCCGTGGCTGCCTCTCGCCCAACAACAGTTGCTCTCATTTGCAAGATGGCGGGACCATTTGGACGTCCGCTAAAGACCTCACCCATTCGCCGTGTCTTTAGAAATCGGCGCGAGGCTCAGTAAGGCCGCGACAAAAGTGTATTAAGCGCTGAATTGGCGCGCTTTTTATGGGGGTTTTCAAAGGGGCTACGTCGCTTGAATAGCATCCCTCGCACCGTTAATCCGGTTATTTAGAAGTCTTTCTGGCTCCGAGATCCTGTGGACACAAGAAACCTCGCCTTTTCTGCTAAAAATCCGCTATTTCTTTGCTTCCGTTCGCCTCAATGGAATTCCCAGATTATGTAACTCCACTTTGGTGGTTAAAGAGGTCAAGATAGAGGAAGGGTGTTAGTCAATGTGTGAAATGAAACAGTTAATTTGAGATCATGTTAACCCAACCTACATACTGGGATTTCTTGAATTTTGCAAGTGCCATTTGCTAAGTGTATCAAACGAAATGACTGCGATTGGAGACCATATTAGTCATACGAGTTCGGCTCTTTTAGCCGAATACTCACAAGTCCGAATTTACCAGGGTTAGGATTAGGAACTGTGGCTTACAAGTATAAGGATTTCAGTCTTGTGAGCGTTAGGCTTATCAACCCCATCCCAGTCATGCGACGAACGACGGAATTTTGGGCTTTTTTTCCAAAGAAATAGTGAATTATAGCGAAGTTATGGAATATTACACTCTGGATCATAACGCACAAACACGTAATTTGGCAAAAACGACAAGCAGCGATCAGAAGTTAGAACATTATGGTAATGATGAGTTTTATTTTCCAATTGGATAAAAGAGATACCGAGATTAAGTTTTGATAGCAAATTGGTCCATAATAATTTAAACTTTATTTTATTATAACTTTGAGCCGCCATAACGAATCTAAAACTAACTAGAACAGGGACGTCAGCCAGATTCAGCCCCACTATCGAAGATACTCGTCATTCGTATTGTAATACAGAATGTTCACGTACCTGTATAATCAACACATTACACTGGTCATGCATGCAGGTAAAATTACTTTAGAAGCTTATCAGGGATGCGGTGTCAGACTGTCAGCCATGCATCAACCGAATCGTCCCAACACAGTTATGCAGACAATGCAAGTGAATAAAGAAAGCATAAAAGCATATGTACGGGGAGAAGGAGTCTTTATGGCTATAGGTGTTCTGTTGTTGGCGGTTCATTCGGCTGTGTGACGACGTTAGGCCGGCGTTTTTAGTGCCGACGGAGCCTCAAATTGAGCCTAAAAAGGCGCTGCTGCACGCTCGGGGGCCTCCATTGTGAGCATACAATGGTCTCAGCGATGACTGCCGCGGATTTCATGCACTTTGAGAATCCAATCAGCCTCTATACAATGCAGAGCTTGATGTATGCATTCGCCTTGCTCAGAAACCGCCTTATTTAATAAAATGCTTCACACCTATCCTGTTGAAGCCCCTCCCCTCCCACTCCGCCTCTGGACGCGTTCATTTGGTCGCTTTTCACGTGCCTCGTTCTTCATCTGTCGACATGAATGCATCGGTTATGGACGACAGCCGTCGACAAAAGCCACCCACCCCACTATAGGATGCTGCCCGCTGATGGGGTTCGATGCGAGGTGCAGCAGAGTGTCGCGGCTTCGATGCGGCATGCGTGAGGAGTGTCGGACTCATTGCTCAAAGTTACAGCAGCATTGTGAGAAGTGTTCAAGCATCTGAAGACTTGCCACCATCACTGCAGCGAACTCAGTAGAACAGGTATCCTGAAATTAAGATACTCACAGCTCTTATGAATCATCAAACGAAAAGTAACACAAAAAGCTAGGTTGCAATTATGACAGAAGGACATTGATTGTCGCGCGGCATATTCCGCATTTCATTTCGCCCGAATGATGAAAGGGGTTTGGCGCTGGTCGCTAATATGCAGAGGCATTGTGCTCTGCTGAATAGGACTGGCGACCACACACAAAAGAGTGAAAAGATGTGGATGTCCCGCTGTATTTATTAAAGGCAGGCAGCCATCAGCCAGAAGACGAACAACAATGGTCGAAACAATCATTGATTCCAGCACATGACACGTGTCACAATGTGATGTCGATTTCGAAGGGAGATGTACATTTCAGATGTCGCTTTTGTTTTGTCTGTCGTGACAATAAAACGGGTCTTTTCAGCCCCCGGAATATGTAACGGCCTTTTGTTATACGATGGCGCAACGTGTCGATGGATGACATCGACTGGTGATGAAATGATTCAGAGCAGGTTGCATGGACAGAATCCAAGCGGATTTTCCCCAAAAACAATGAAGCTGCATGTTGCAAGAAGTTTCGGGAGTGAATCCAAAGTCCTCTTCTTGCTTGAGCAGCATTCAGCTTCCACCAATGAACCTGCACACATTAACACTCCACACAAGCGTCTTAGCTATGTTTTAGACATAAAAGCAAATTCGTGTGCATTGATATGTACAACTATGCAGGGCACTACTACTGCTCTCAGATGCCTAATCTTGCATAAAAGTAACTATGACTTTTTGAAACGTTGATATCTCGATAGTTATGCCAGTTACAGAGTTGAAATTTGCTGGAAACATTTCAAGTATGTTGTTCTTAATAAATCTATATTGTGACGGAATGTCAAGGTCATTGTGGTAATTGAAGCATTTAATTGCATAAATTTATTATTATTGCGAATATTGTGAATTTGGTCATTTTTCTGAGTTGCATATACGGCGTGTGCTAATAATAAATAAATAAATAAATAAATAAATAAATAAATAAATAAATAAATAAATAAATAAATAAATAAATAAATAAATAAATAAATAAATAAATAAATAAATAAATAAATAAATAAATAAATATTTGAAGGAAATTCAGAACACTTGCGTGTTTTGGGTCGGAGCACATAATTATTATGCAACACTTGGCACTTCCATTGCATGAATATTTCCATGAACAAAGTCTGGTATTTAATATTTTAAATTAGTTCATGACTGTCAATGAGTAATTTGCGCTTATTAATGAGGCAAGTTGTTTTGCATTACCACTGAAAGTTTGAAGGTCAGAGGTTAAAAGAAAGCGTTTTCGGAACGCTCGCACTGCGTATAGAGCAGCTGTGTGGCTAGGCTTAGAGCAGCAAGAAGAAGAAACGAACTTTCTCCACAGCGATATCTGAGCGATATTATTCTGGTATCAGAAGACGCATAAATTAATATTGCGATTAATTCCACCATTATCAAAGCTTTCTTAACTTCTTTTCAGTGATATGTTCTGTTTTACATATTTAATGAGGCAAGGTAACGAAGAAATGCGGACTATCGTCGGTGGTTTTTTTCATTTTTCACAATTTCAATCTGCCGCCTGCAGGCCCCGTATGCATACAGAGTGGGAAAATCCATTGTATTCCTCACTCATTGATGCAAGAATCGTTATGCGGACTGAGTCTTCTAGATCCGGAGCACTAGCCACTATTAAAATTCCGCCGAGAAATCCAATGGGACTGTTATGTAATCAAGAATTCAGGACGTTCGTCGGTTACATCTTGCGGAACTAAACGAATCCTTGAATTGCAGATCAATGGGTGCAGTGCTATTTAAATATTTCAAATTATTATCATACATTTGTAACGATTATTAGAAAAAAATACTATTCGCGTCACAGACTATAAGTATTTGAAATGCTGCCCTTGTATTTTTGTATTATCATTATTATTTAGCTGATTGAGAACAGGTTCGCACATTTAAACGTCATGACGTGTTCCGAATAAAGAGAGGTGTCCATTTCCATAGAATTCCTGCAAATGCTGGGTCATCGCATTCTTATTTCGCTGCGAAAGATTTCACGATTGCCTCTTACATCATCTCAACTCTCAGTTCATCTCACATCCTCACATGTCATTTCATCGGCTGGGAAGGCCTTCGCTATTTGATAATTTGCTCTGAATTTCATTCATTATAATAAAATGCCAAAATTTGTGATCAAAATTCTAGTCATTTCTCGCACGTGCACAGCACCACAGATTAGAAATACGTGTTCTCTCTGCGCAGCGAATGATTCGTGATCCAAATTTGCATTCAACAAACATTCAACAGAGGTGCTTAATTGCAATTACGGTCAAAACTATGCATGCAATGAGAGACCCCCGGTTGTCAGCTTAATATTTATTTCGCATACAGTTATGTACATGCAATATAAAGTGTACCGTAATATTATGATGCTAATAATAATAATAATAATAATAATAATAATAATAATAATAATAATAATAATAATAATAATAATAATAATAATAATAATAATAATAATAATAATAATAATAATATTAATAATAATAATAATAATAATAATAATAATAATAATAATAATAATAATAATAATAATAATAACAATAATATACAATCAATAATAATTATTAATAATTATATCAACGTGCATTAAAACTTCTTGTTAATGCACACACCAAAATTGAAAAGTTTTCTTCTTTTTTTTTTCTTCTTCTTTTTTTTTATGCCTGTGCTTATTTCTTTCTGCTTTGTGAATTTTGTTAGAAGTAGATACCGGAGGCAGTGTGAATTGAGAACCTAGGCACTGTGGCTGATAAGCAAATGTCGTAACTGGGTCATGATTTCACTGCCTTCAGATTTCCTCGTGGAAACTATGGGAACTACGTCGTGGAAGGAAATCGTCGTCACCGCCGTGAAATGGACACATGGGAAGCGCTCTCGATGCTCTCAGCCAAACCCATTGTCACGATTTTTAACGCGAATTGCATTGTGACGAACAGCAAAGGCTGTCTCGGTGGATTTCGATGTCGTCAATTGTTGTCTCATAATCACATCATTTAATGCAGGCAAGATAATCACGGTGCGAACAAAGAGACAGGCGTGGCACAGCAAGAACTGCAGCACCATAAACGAACGCCGGCTTTTGTTGCAGCTTCTTTTATCGCCCGGCTTCTCTATTATCGCCCACCGGAACAATACCATGAAGCGACAACAATCGCTCGTCGTAAATAAAACCAACTAGATACGCAATGCTCTCCTCTTGTATTGTTCTGTTGCACTGTGCTAGAATTGAAGTTCATGAAAAGCCGAGTTGCATTCAAGTCGTCGACGAAGCTCCTGGAAAAGCCTTTGTGCGTGAACGCCTGCGGTGACGTCATAGAAGAAGGACGTGAAGAAGCAGCCGCCACACGGAGATGCAATGCGGTTTCACCCCAAGCAAACCGGTGTCCATTTCATGAATGTCTGACCAGTGATGAAGACTGCGGCGGCCGTAAAGAGGCGGCATTGGTCAGCCGAGTGCGAAGGAGCCGAGGGGGTGAGGGTGATTGGTGCCTAAACACGCGTACATGATGAATGTAAGCGGCGGCTGACTCGCCTGCTTAACTAGATCTTTGACATTCAAATGAAGAAACCGACAATGGACAACGGAACAAGAGCACGGCGTAATATTTCAGACAATCGGGTGGCGTTGTTTCTGCTTCATTAGGTGCATTCAACGCCACCCCAGCGCGGTCTCTTCCATTCTGTCCACGTGAGCACAGCTCCAACTTCGACGGCTGATAGATGGTGTGGTGTGGATGACCGTCAGCTAATTTCATAAGCTGTGCAATATTCGTCATTGCGTAATTTTTGGCCAATTGCCCATGGATGTAATCTGGTTTGCATGGGAAGTTGCATCTGGACATGATTAATTTCGCACCATACCTTCTGTGTGCAATGGTCATGCAGGAAGAATAGGCCAACGATCATGAAGTGCATATATTAAGAAGTATCGAATGGGTGAAACAGCGGTCAATGCATCCGGTGCACCGGCACACCCAGCGTGCCTCGGTCAAGAAGGGCTTGTTATTGTTAATTAACATGATGAGTGATCATGTTAATGGGTTATCAAGGCTTATGCTATGCGATGGATGCAAATCTTTCAATCGTAGTTTTCATCAATGTATGACTTAGATTAAAAGTACATATGCATCCACTTAAGTGGCACATACTCTGTATCCATCCCCTTTGCGAAGCTCCACACTTGCATTACGAGTCTGCTGATGGTCTCAAAGTCAATGGCGATATGATTCACTTTCACATAGCAGTAATGATGAGCAGCATCATTCGGATGACAAGTCAAATCCGGTTGAATGATGGATCTGGATTTGCAGTTGGAGTCCAGCAGAGTCTTTGTCGTTCTTTTTAGCTTCATTTCATCGCGGCCCCCGAGGGGGAGGGCCGGCTATTAAGAGGGGGCGCTCATGGGTCGGGGGTGGGGGCAGACAAGAGGCCCGTCATTACCAACCGCTCATCATTCAATTACATTCAAGCCAAAGGATCCGCCTCCAAGCGACTCCTCGGCCGGAATTAGGAAGAAGTGCTCTGCGTTGCGGGCTAACGGCGATTCATCCCTCAGTCTAAAGCCAGGACTGATCACACGTGCTTCATACTCATCAGTGTACTTGTATGACCCAGTGACAAAGTTTTGTTCTGCACTATTCACCATAGTATTCTTGCAATGATAGAGCATAATAACCCTATGTTATGATCGCATAATTATAGGCTTATGAGTCTGGGCAATTAATGGGCCTGGTTATGTAGATTGCTTGTGAATGTGAATGAACAAGTTCTACTTCACTTGAAACATGATGATATGCTGTCCTATTCATATTCACTAGGTGATTTATGTGGAGCTACACCTTGCAATGTTGTACAGGTTCTGATTAATTATTGATAGCAACTAATACAAATAATTGTAGACACCAAAGATGCCGCCCGGTATATCTACAATGCATAGCATAACTCATAAGCACAATCATTGCTTCAAATCCAATGATTACGAGTTTGGCCGAATTTTCATGCCTGACCAAAGACCAAAAGAAAGCGATCCGAGGCGGCCAATAACTTCAATAAGCAGACTTGGCAGCACGAAGCCTTCGTTCCAGTCAACAGACGTCAATAATCCACTTCAGTCGGAGTCTTTTCAACGTTGTCGGCCATGAATTATTCGCTCAGATTAGACCAGTGTTCAGCGAGAATAATTTCCATCAGATGTTGATACGCGAACGCATCCCAGCTCCGCCTCGCTTTTTCCGTTACCCAGCTTTGTTCCTGCACACAATAGGGCAACAATGGAGCTAAAAACCCTCACAAAAGGGTTCCTTTAGCAGCGCCCTGCTTGGCGATTTTACCAGATACAACACCAGCATGAGAGCCCCTCGCACACAAAAGGCGAGCGGTCTTTTCGGACTTGCGCTCGGTGGAAAGTGCGAAGAATAGGATCATTGTCGGTGCTTTTATTCCGTATAACAAGAGGACTCGTCCGAAGTCGATTGTCCTGTGCTGACATAACATGCCTGTCATTGTGTTCTTGGACTGCCTTGTTCTCTATCGAGACATGCAGCGTGCACGCTATTCCTCATCACTGTTTGCTTATATTATGATTTTTGTGGATGGTTAAAGCAATTATTATTAGTCTGTATTCTTAGGTGAGAGCTCAAATAGGTCAAATAGGTTTTTTTTTTTTTTTTTAAGACGTTGTTGGAATTTTAACAATTTACCCCTTGCATAATAGTAAGCACACACGTTCTGCACGTCTTCAAATAAGTTTGTCTCTCTTGTTCCTTCTATCAGTTACTAGTAATTATTGAGTCTTTCTTGTCATGACATCATATCCTGAATTGCACTGCGCACGTGGTCGTAATGGTCAACAGATCTGGGCTCACTCTCTGATTCAAATAAGATACTTAGAATTAAATTTTGCGAGGTGTCAACACGATCGATGAATAATGGATATTCTACCTTAAGATCAACATGATTTGAGATGTTTTGGGGTTTGTTTGGGGTTTTTTATTATTAAAAAACCTTCAATCTACGTGAAATGGTTGTAAAATGCTTTAGAATTGAATAATAGGCGCCGATATAAGGCATAATCCGAACAGTAGACGATTGTATCCAAAAGCCATCGGGATTCTTCTGTTCAATCTGCATATAAAACATAAACATAGAACTGAAGGCAACATCGCTTTTGCTTGGTGGTCACCTGATTCCGTTTCGATGCCCAAAGCTAATTTCTTCCAAGGTCCATGACCACGATGGCGCAGTGGTTATAGGGTGCTTGCTTTACGTGCAGAGATTTGTGGGTTCGATTCCGGTTTGGCAACTCGCCGGGTTCAATTCCGGGGTGTCATAAACAGGAAAAAAAAAATTTTCGTAGCGCGTGTGTTTTCAATGACCAATAACGCTCAATGAAACGCAACGCTTAAATGTGGTTTCGATTCTAAGTTTGTTGCCCATAATTATTGTTCTGTCTGACTCCAAAAATTTCTCGTTCTAAATTTAGGTACATGTACAATCCGCCACACTGCAATATTGACTACAAAAACTCTTTGGATGCATAAAGAACCAAGTATTTAGCATCAAGAAACCAAAGTAGAATTTACTTCCGAAGGTTCCTGAATCGGGACTGGTTGGAATACGCCATTATTGGCGAAATTAGGGTCCATCTATCCACCATGACACCTGCACCTATAAGCAAGAAGATATTATGAGAGATGGTTCTACAACTGATCAAATCTTAGACGCGGTGAGGTCGGATCGTCGACCAATGTGGGCCAAAGTTCATCAGAAATGGACTCTTCAAAGGCGACGAGGAGTGTTCATCTTGAACCCTGCTTGACTATCGCGTTCTCCAAAGAAGACAGGACGTCTGCGAAGGAAGAGAAATTGGCAGACACCATGGCATGGGAAGTGATCTGTTGTTACGCATGAATGATTCACGGCATTCTGAGTGAATATGTCCTCAGCCGACAAGGGCGCACTTATTGTAGTGCATCTGGGACTATTGACCCCTGTGGGTGTCCGCTCTAACGATACCTCTACCTTGCAAACATATCTGATGCCCACAATTTGCATTACGTCAATGATTCGGCTGCATATAATATTATGTATAGGTTCCTTATATAATGGCCAAGCAATGAGTGTGAAATGATCATTTATATTGTTCATTGACATGGATGTTTCTTATACCCATAGGTATCCAATACGTGTGATGTATAAAATACTTTGGTCAGCATATGATGCTTCGAACTTGCCATTGCGCCTTGAACCAACCACAAATTCCGAGATCGCTGTTTCCATGGCAACAAATGGAGCATTAGCTCAGCGGGTCATCAACCCAGATCCGCCCGACATGGCGTCATCGAAGAAGCAGCCGTCGAAAAGGGATGAAAAGGGCGAAGCTGACTGGATACAAGTCCTCGACTCGCTGAAGATCCTTCGTCGCCGCATTCACTCGGCTCAAAGCGAGCGACGCAGATCCCTTTCATCGTCATCAATGGACGACGCAGCCGACGCCATTCATTTCATGCTGGGCAATTATGAGGCGGGAATAAGGGCGGATTATTCAGTCCATGTCGAATTATTCATTACGCCGTGGTTGCATTCAGAGCATCAGAGGTGCTATATGCTATATGCTTAGACAATGTTAATTATAACATAGGGTAATCGCCTGGCTTGTCAGTCGATGGACAGTTTGTTTTGGGATCACACATTTTCTTGAAACGTGAAGGAACTCATGAAAACCGAAAAGTGGCCCTAACCATTGAGTCGGTCTGTTGTGGTTGGAAGTTACTCTGTGTGGTTTTGCAGGTCGCTGTTCAATGGATGTCAGTCGATCAACTCTGAATCGTCAACAAGGTCCACTCGAAGGTCTATATCGCAAGGCATTTGCTGGACAATGACTCTTTATGTCCGATATTTGACCAGGGGCTACCAAATCCGCTGAGCCGAAATCCACATATACGGCCTCGGTGAGCATCGCCCCCTGCTTGGTGACATGTCCACTCATTCAATGTGCGATCAGCGAACCAACTTCCGAAGAATGTCTGCAATGAAGGAGACATTTCAGCCAGAGCCAGAGATACGGTCAGTATACAGAAATTATTTCATTGCATTTATATCTCACACCTCAATTATGTTTTGGTGTTACACCCCTCACAGTGACTCGTTTAACCCCTCCCCCTCCCCCTTCCCTAGACATGCACAATGTATGCTAGACGTATTCTGATTCAAGGGAAGACGGACCTTCCTGTTCGCCTTTATTGAATAATGCAGCCGATGTGTTTTATCAAAGGAGGGTATATCATCCTATATGCCGTTTCATAACAAAAGCATTCGAATGTCTTGATTACAGCTTCTTATGAGCATCGCCCCGTCATCATCCATTCATTATCTTTCCTCATTGTATATCCGCCTCTTGTAGCATCGCACACGCAGAAAAAAACATAGCCATATCTATACGCTGTAAGTATTCCGAGAGCTCTTGTAATGAACAAAGGGTTATGCATACTGCAGCGTAGGGCTTCGTCGTCGCTTCTGTGGTGGCTCCGTAATGACATTGAATGAGCCCAGAACAGAGGTGGAGATTCACGAGAACATGATGAAGAAATCCAGATGTCGGACAAGTGCAATTGCGCCGATTCGACGAGGCGCTTGCTCAATGACGACGACGAGGGTTTTCTGCTAGCGTCGTGTCCCTTTGTTGGCTGACACGTTCTTAATATTTCCCTGATGGGGAAGTGTCGGCACAAAAGCAGCAATTTTGCCCCTAGCATCTCCCCATTGCACTCAGTTGCAGCCAATATGGCAGGAGGAGATAATGTCCACACCTCTTAATATCGCCCAAATACCAAACGGAGCGAGCACCATTTAGTCCTTGTGTCGAACGTGCGTCGAATGTAAAGAAAATGTCCACCGCACGAAAACGAAAGCAAAAAAGCATTGTTTAACTCAAGGAGAAATTGTGATAAAACTACTCTAACAATTGGTTGCGGTATATCTGGAGGCATATAGACCCCATACACACTTCCCCTCACCCTTCGGGCAGCGTGGGCCATTCCGGGGGAAGATTCTCTATCGACGACACCTAGGTTTCGCGCCAAATTTCCCCTCATCGCGCATGCCGGCTGGACAAGGACAAAGCCTCCCCACGTGTTGAAAGGGATTCCTTAGAGAAGCCGATGACGTAAAGCGGGGTAATTCTTTTTGTGGAAGAGTAATAAGGCACGACACTCCGACCCGTTGAATAATGAATGGCCGGTGGCGCGGTCAGAAGGCCAGAGCATTATCCACCTCAAAGCCATTTCTCCCCCAAACATTTTGAAAAGAGCCAGGGTCGAAGTCCCATTCAGCCCCTTTGAGCTGCGGTCACAATAGTCGCCTGGATACTGGTCGCGGTTTCTGGGGACCTTACAATACACCTGATCGAATCTCCTGTTGGTCAAGGTACGTCATGTTCAGTCTTACATATATTAAAGATTTCATGCAAGCTGGGGCTGCACAATGGTGCATATATACCAGGGATACCACAAGGTACAATGTTATGTCATAATGTGGTTCTTTTACTTTGTGGTTTTTTACATTAGGATGATGAGGTGATAAGGTAATTGCAAGGTGTGTAAAAGGTGCAATCTCACTTTGATCAAGGATGCTATGATATATTTTCTATTAACTAGAAACTAGACTATTGAATCCTTGCTTTTATCATGAAATTAATTTCCAGTCAACAGAGGTGTGACGTCATACAAGTATCAAGAAGTAATCGACCGATTCACTAACTCACTATAGCTGACACATAAAAACGCATAATGCATCTGAATAGTAACCATCATGAAGAGTTAAAGTCAGTCGAATTAGGAGAAGAAAAAGCCACCCCAGGCCATTGATGAGAGATACGTGCATCACCAATATACGGGCTCCCTTTTTTTACAAACCAGATCATTGATTAACCTTACAAGCAATCTAAACTAGCGAGTCTGAAGAAATCTTTTCAGTACGCCAACAAAAGCCACGATTCAAAAGTGCATGGGAACGTTGCACACAGCAACACGGAGCCCACAAAAAGCGCCATGTTGAAGAAAAGGAGCGGTTTTATACGCGAGGAACTGAGGAACTATAAATCTCGGTGTTCTTTCTTCGCCATGTCATCCCCTATTCTCACTTCGGGCTCAGTCTCTTTACAAAAGCTAGCTTTTCAGCGGAGCAAAAGCCAGTGAATAGCGCACTCTGCTTTCTGCTTGCACTGCTGTGAATTTATAGAACTTCTATGTTAATTGCTCGCGGATATTCAATGCCCAATCGCAGTGTATTCAAGCTTTGAATACGCACCAAACACGGTCTTTGCTGATTTGTAAGACTTCTTAATAGCTTGTAGGGTCTGTCGCCATTTGGCTGTCAGTGTGCGAGCTGAAAATTTGGTTGAACTGAGTTGTTGTTGGTGGTGGATGCCATTGATTGACACGATGACGTAATTGGCAGAGGTAGGTCTGTGGATACAGAGTACATTGTCATCTGCTTTGGTGAATTGCTTGCATCAAGTTGCGTGTCTTCTGTATATAATATTACCCCTATGCGCAATGACTAATTTGCTATATATCATCTTGCACATGTACCAACATGTTCCAATAGATCATTAAGTTGTTGTAATTATACTGAATGATACTGAATCGCCAATGCGAAGTGTCACAAGTACTGAAGTAGAGTCGTCAATGTGAGAGTAATTTCTAGAAGGTAGTCCATTCACAGGGAGATGTGTTTGACGGATCAAAGACTGGGGCTGTGTTGAGCTGTCTATGATTGTCAGTCAGATGCTTGAAACATCTCAGTGCCAAGCAGTGCACGCAGTGAGACTCCGCCCACTTCTGCGACTGTGCATCCTGAGTTCTCAATTTGTTACAGTCGTTCTGTTGGTGTCAATTCTACTGATACCCACAAAATGTTCACGAATCATGTTTAATCAATTGATTCAATGCAATTGACTTGCTTTGAGCTATCGGTTGGGGTCTCCGTTTGATGTCGTATGATATATGGTCAGTGCCTGGCAATTCAATTCATCGCCTCAGATTCACAGACTTAAAGTTTTCAGCTAAAAGTGTGTAACTTATGATATCATTATCGATATCATTATGCCGGTTATGGGGTCTTAAGTTATGAGGTCATAGGTCATTCATTACCTTGGTGGGTAGGTTCTTTGATTAACTCGCTTTCATTTGGTTCCATTCCGAGCCAAAACACTTGGATTTCTAGATGACTGAGTGCACATAGCAAGTACATGAAGTACTTAGCTAAATCTACAGTGCTAGTTCGTCACCGTACTCTCTCAATACAGTGATAATATCTGAATAAATAATGAAGCGGGGAGAGACATATGTGTCGATCCTCGTTGCCCGATTCAGTGCATGGCTTCGCAGTGTTGTCGGTGCTTTTTGGCAGTC
The DNA here is from genome assembly GCA_000328365.1 of Capitella teleta. Taxonomy (NCBI): domain Eukaryota; kingdom Metazoa; phylum Annelida; class Polychaeta; family Capitellidae; genus Capitella; species Capitella teleta. Next base: position 146,186 of record KB296008.1, on the reverse strand, counting down.
GATGTATGAGGTCCACAGATCAATTGAGACTGATTTATCCGTGGACATCCCTCAGTCATTGTGTTCCTTGTCAATATATGCTCCTAATTTTGCTTGATGAAAAGCCAGCGCATCGTCCGGCGTGCTTATTGACAAACAAACAAAGCAGTGTTTCGCATGTTGGCCGTCATACGAGCCGACAGCGTTTCTCAAAGCTGATGTATAGAAGCTGGTTTCATATCGAAAGACAAAGACTATCATGAACACAAGAAGAGCATCGATTCAGACTCGTACAAAGGAAGGTTTGTTGCTTCTCCACAGAGGGAGACTCAGAACCATTCTCCTGGCTTTTGTGTATGAGTAAAAAGAAGAGAAAACAATGCCAAAGCCTTGATTGAAAGCTCTCTCAACTGTTTTCAAAACAATGTACTTGGTTCAAAAATGAGAAGAGGTCCTGATATGGTGTCCCCTTCGTGCCTGTGCACCTGGGTGGTCTCCCAAAGCTCCAGCCTCAAATGAAGGCAAGGTACCTAGGTTTCCGGTGGATGGGGCATTGAACCCTTTTCTGTGTCCCAGATTGGCACGCTCCCTTCGGGGTATCACGTCCTCTGTGAGGCTGAACCAAAACTGCTGCAGACAACACAGTCTGACTGTCTAGCACTAACAATGCAACAATCGAAACAGACAATGAACTTTATATCTTTCAAACAATGTGCTGTTTCCCCTCTGCTTTCGCTCCTAGTCGTCAGCTGAATGGGGTACAAGAAGAGAGAGAGAGAGAGCTTCATCTCGAACTCCGTGTTTGTAATATTATGTTGTACACAGGCAATAGACAACTGGGTCATCATCATATGCGTGTTTCTTTGGTATTCACACCAACAGAAATACCATGACTGACCTCGTTTCACGCTTGACTTTATTATGATGTTTCTTTAATTATACGAATCCTAATAAGTTATTCTCCTGTATCGGGTATAGTTCGTTAGACATGCATGTGCACGTAATATACCACTGATTTGGTTTATAATTTAGTTGCCTCTGTTGTCGCGTTAGTTCCACTCTATTGGGTATTGGGCATTTCCATTGAAATAAAATCTATACAAAGTTTACATAATTCCTTGAAATTTTCAGCCCGTAATCTTGAGTCTTCATTTAAGGATATCGATGTTCTGTTGCATTTACACCTGGTCGCTTATTCAGGTAATATTGCAATGACGTACATGTGTATCCATGCACTCACGTAAACAAGAAGCAACCAATGTGATGCATTTGGTAGCCCTATTGTTTCTACGGGTTCAGAGGTCACAATTCAGTTGGGTGTAACTTACACCGTTCAATATAACAGTGCCTCTATTTCCGTGAATTCGGTGAATGTCGCCATTGAAACTTGATTAATGTCTACTGAAATTCGTTATTATGTCATTGAAAAGTCTACTTCACTGATTCAGCGATAAAGCCGAAGGTTTATGTATGAAATGATTAATTAAATCAACATCTCTCTGATCAACAACATCCTCTCAGTCGCCAAACAGGGAGCATCCAGTGCGATGGTAATTAATAGGTGTGTGGATTTTAAAAAAGGTGAATTGTGAAAAACAGTCGAGTGACTCACAGATGGGCAACAAGTTAGGTAAGCGCATCGAGTTGTCTACCTACACATTATATCAATCAGTACATTATACCTGACAAAATATATGTTCACTAGGTGGACCATTGCTCGGCAGATCCGGCGGCCCCACAGACCAGTGCCATAGACCCCCAGAGCCAAGCGCTCTCTGAAGTAGCGCTTAAAAGAAGTTCTGGGTCGCGGAGGGAGAATTTTCAGCCGTGCACATTGTATCGCTATCTACAAATATTCCTGTTTTCAAACCGATCAAAGACAATCGTCATACGATTTACCAATTACATTAGCCAATGATTCCAGGAATCTATAGCAGAAATAATGAGAACATATGTTGATTTATAAGATTATAAATATTTCAATCCACTGCACTGCAGACAGAACATACACGGGATTGTGCAACCAGTGTCATGACGTGTTGGTGTATTCATGGATCTACTAAATATGATCATGTCATCTGAATCACTGTTATGCGGAGCACAAATATGTAAATATAAATACATATAAACGGGAAAAACACAGGAAGTTGTATTCGGTTTCCCGAAGGAATGGACTTGTTGTGAAGCAGGAAAGTGATAATTTACAATCAATCAGGCGATATAACAATTGAATACAGCAAACGACCAAATGAACAGACTTTGTCTGCGCGTGTGTCCATTGCGCCAAACTGTCCATTTCGTAAAGGAAGCCCCCCCCCCACCCCCCCCCCCCCATAAGATTGCTTTCAGTGCAAGAAATGAATCGTTTCCATGGCAACATTTCAAAACCCAATCATTGCTCTTTGACGGTGGCTCGACCAAATGTTCCTCTCATTCATGCTATCTATTTCTCCCTAAACAAAAGAGCCTCTCAAGTCTCGCTGAAATCTCGCCATTCAGCGCTTGTTCTCGTCGCTGTCAGCGCCGTCGCCATCCGTCTTCGGCTCCTTTTCTTCTTCCGCATAAATAGTATTTGCTTGAGCTTTTCATATATCTTGATGAGTCGCTTTGACCGACAGAATTTCCTTTCACCGGCTGCTTTAGGATGCCCTCAGCGCATGCGCTGGCTTTCTTCCCGCCGTCGCCGAAATTACCGATCTATTCGGCGCGGAGAAAGTGGCGCCGTCTAAATTCCTTTGTCGCAACCATAATTACGCAGCATAAATCATTCGACATAATAATACGCAGTGCCCGCAAATCACTTACGTGCAACGAATGCTTTTGAATCCGAGGAGAAAATCGCCTCTTCATTGCTCCCTGCTTCTCTTCCCCTTTCAGAGGCGGAGAGGGGAGTTGAGGTGCGCCCATTCACACTCCTTGCGCCCATTTCCAGCGCCGTGAAATTGGTCTTCCATTCACGCCCCTCAGTCAGGCGGCCAGTCCCCCTTTCACCGCCAGTAGACAGCTGCTCTTAATGCCCTACTTGCCACTATATGGTGTGAACACGTATGTACAATAGCTTCGAAGTTAGGTTGGCCATCGTGGTAGCAAAGTTCATGATTTGAATCTGCAATGAAGTGTACATTGCCACAATTCGTATGTAATAAAGTACTCAGACATAAGGTATTCGTGAAGTTTGCATACGTGAGCCTTGTGTTATATAATGCGGCAGAATACGATGTGTTATTTGGCGTCGAGGTCATCCGGAATTCTCAGCGTTGATTTACGTCGCCACCAAGAAGGAATGCTGGGAATGACGATTCCCATTCCTCCCGACTCCACAGGTGGAACCCCCCTCCCCCCTCCCCTCTCCCTGGAACCCTTCTCTCCTATTCAGTGCATCACAACATCTTTATGCTAGGATTCTTTTGATGTAGCAAATATTCGTGCTCCTTATTTAATGATGTCAATCAGGGCTTTTAGATTTGCTGAGTCAACAACTTTTACAGAACGTCCTACACGGCGAGGCAAACAGTGTCCCAAAAGCCTTCGCGTCGCTTGTTTCGTATTCAGGTGCGCATGGCCAAAATAATTATGCAACATGCAGCCAAGGATGGAGAAAAGCTGGCTTTGCGCACAAATTGAAGCCGAGATAAGATGAGAGGACTTAAGAAAAGAAGACTTTCGCACACGTTGGTTATCGGCCCCAATCGGCTGATTCCAACAGACTTCTTTTGTCCGAGTTTCCCAGTAAACGGCACCTCGAAGGCGAGCGAGTTCTTTGCGAGTGAATGTCCATTGAATTGCGGCGAATGTGCCCTCCTCCTGTGGGTGCCTTTCCCTCTCCGCAGTTCTGTCCGCCTGTAGAACCGAGCATAAGAGAAGCGTAGCGCTTCGCTTCTGCGTCAGTCGAGCGCTGGTGCCTCGTCTGCGACTGGCGCTCAGCGGTCGAGAGGGCGGGAAGTGTGAAACATGTGAGATGGACATATTTGACTTTGGCTTTTTCACATGTGCTGACGGTTGTTTTTCTGTTTTCATTTCAGGCATATAAAGTGAAGTTGTTGTTCTAATTGTGGATTATACTCTCAGCTGATTGGATTTATACCTTCTGGTGTTTCAATGATGTTGAGCGTCACATGAAAATGGATAAAATCCTTACAAACAGGTCAGTTCTGATTGGTTTGTGCTTGCTTCGTACGAATATATATTATTGCATAACGGTTGGTATTATCTCTGGTGAATCATTGAATGACGTGTTTCTGGTTGTTGATTGTGTGCAGTTGTATTTTGTCGTTGATTTCAATTTATGTTTTTTTATTTAATTCTTGGGTTGCTTTCGCAGTAATGAGCTTCTCACTTTCGCGCTATGAAAGCCTTTGCAGATCCAGTTGCCAATTTAATCCATTGTCCTTCTGTGAGACGTCACACCGACACCTCATTACTTGTAACTTTAGAAAGGTCTTCAACTTTCATTTAAAGTGAACAATGTTTACTCACCCTGCTCCTCAGCACACACAGATGGCAACAATGCAATTTAATTACTGCAATGCGCTGAACTTATGATTGTGTTGGGTTTTGTAACATTAGAAGAAGGGGGTGTGTGTATTTAAATGGCAGCACTGCCTTGGCTGCTCCGCAGTGCTTGCATAGCTAAGACGGGGCGACGTGCGCTGCTGTCGATGGTAGCACAGACTGCCACAAGGTGTGTCTACCTTCGGCTGAATGTTCGTTTCGCCTGAGTGACCTGGGCTGAGATGTCGTGCAGCTACACGTGCAGCGGGCCCTCATTTGGAGTAATAATAACGAGGGCCCCTGAATGCACTGCCAAGTAGGATTTCCTCAACATCATCACCTGTGTGTCATTTATCCAGTGAGTCAGGGCGAGCAACCCCTCTTTACTTTGGCTTCCAGAGTAAGTCGGTTCTCCCAGTGACCGCCCTCCTCACCCTCCTTCCCTTCTCCATTGACACCCCACCCCCTCTTGACACTTTATAATAACTGAATTGTACAGGTGCACAGACTGCATGATATCTGCCTCCATAGAAACCCTTTTGTTTATTTCATTAACTAAAGTGATGGTAATGAATAGGACTTAATGCTCAATTTAAAGCATCAGCATGGTCATAACGCCCACTGGAAGTGGTATGTCTCGTATCATACTCCGTTATGATCGAATAGGTAGGCTCGGGATTACAGAACAGATTCAGACGCTCGGTCCACGCATAATGCATGCTTTCACTGGTTCCCTGGTCATATATATAATGACACAGGTACACACCGATGACAGGTGGTAGCTCATTGGCTGCTATTTATAGTAACATTTAGTCAACTGGTCGCATTCAGCAAATATTGTGAATTCATTTTCACTCGCCTCGCCTTGTGAGCCACCTTGGGAATTCCGAGTGACGTCATGTGAAATCGAGAGAAATGGATGTACCAAAATAGGGGTGAATTTTCATGGGTGTGTGCCGGTGCTCCTTTTCAGTAGCGCCGGAGACCAGTGAAAATGCATGCTGTGTGGAGCATTTCTTTAAATGTCGAACAAACTTCAGAGACATCATGAAATGAACAATCGTGAAAATCAATCCGTTGTTGTTCAATGATATAAGTTGCAAGTGTAGACGCATCATTCCCCAGAGTATCCAAGTGGTTCGTTATTGTGAAAACAAAACATTGTGTCCCGAACGCCTAAAAAGAAAAACGATTGTTGGAAGCATTCCAAAAAATCACGATGAAAATTTAGTTGTAAATATTGAGATCATAACGGTCAGTGCGTTGTGACCGGGGCATGATAACGGGAGTGAAATAAAAGAAGTATCGGCAAGTATACTCTAATAGGGGCGATGTAGGGCCACATCATCAGGCTTCACCTGATATAATAATGATTATGTTCTATTCCTGAGCTGCAATTGCTGAATGAAAATTCTCTGCTAAATGAAGCTTAAGAATCTAAATGTTCAAAAACTTATCGAGAAAAAGCAATGCTAGATAATAAAATTGATCTTAATTGAAATTAATAGCCCAAGCCTCATTTTTAAGTGATAGAAATGTAATAAATCGTGCGTTGTGATGTTTAAGTGAACAAGTAGCGTATGGGTTCAGTTATTCGTCATAATCAACCCTATTAGAGTCTTGCTCGTGGAGCTGGAGATCATGATCATAACGCACATCGATCTTGATCATAACGTACCTTCATTCCTTGGTTTATGCCCTAGGGAAAGTGACCCAAGAGCAGAGGAGTGGTGTGGCGTGGTGGGGTTCTAAATTCTAAACTTAAATGCTGTTCCTTTTTGCGTGAATGCAAAGAAGGTTTAATTACACCTTCTCTGGCGTATACCAGGGACGATCTCTCGTTTGCCAGACATCCAGATTCATGTTATATGTAATATTTTAGAATCAATATATCACAATTTCCATGAAGCATTGATGGCTGAGGTTAACCTATTGAACTCTACACACTGTAATTAGCACATGCCTCCTTCACTTGCCAATGCCCAATGCAGCATGAACCTTCCTCAACATTATGATACATTTGATGTTATGATGTCAACTTCATGAATGACACGGAACGTTATGATACATTTGACGTTATGATGTCGACGTTATTAATGACACGGAACGTTATGATACATTTCACGTTATGATGTCGACGTTATTAATGACACGGAACTTATTGATACATTTCACGTTATGATGTCGACGTTATGCATTACCCAGAACGTTATGATACGTGATGATCACGTGATGATTTTAACGTTATGAATGACATTGAGAATTGAAGATTCATCCCAATGGAACTCAAGTTGAAGTTGCATACATCAATGATCAATGACAGGGTTTTTCTCATATTCTCCGAGTAAACACAGGGTCATAGATCATAGGCTCATTGCCCTTGCAGATTGAACCCTTATATCTCTTAAGTAATGTAGTATTTGGAATTAAAAAATAATAATAAATAGATATGCTATTACATGTACAAATTAAGAAATCGTGTATCTCGCAGACGGTTGCATTTCTTAGTAAGTTGGGCCACCTGTAGACGTCAGATGTGTCCTTCCCTCATATTTGCAGACGGTCTGCTTAAAATGCTGACATAATTACCGTGTTTTCAAAACGTCGGGCTTTTCTGTCAATAATAATGCGAACGGTGTGACGAAAGACTGTTACAGCTGTAGCTTGAAATGTCCAAAAAATGAAATATAAATATATTGTTGAATCAATATGGAGGGAGAGCAGTCCTTACCCAAGAGGGATTTACGGGCCCCTAGGGAGATGAATCGTAGTGAAGCTCAATGCTTTCACGCACACTGGTTTCTTGGTTGAACCCACTGAGCTATTCGGTGCCCTCGTGATTAACGACTACACGTAGTACGATTATGAAAATACGACATCGTTGGACATCGTTGCATTTGCTGTTTTCGATACTTCTTGTCATGTTGCACACAATGATGTCTCATTCATTGAGAACCGTAACTAGACGTGCCTTGATCCCTTTTGACGCATTCTACGAGCTATGTAGGGCCTACATGTATAATAATTAATGTACTTCTACCTGTGTCGGCACCTTCAGTGATGTACTGGTATGTCCGGTCGCTCTACTTCCTTGTTCTTCACCGTGCAATCCTGCTGTCGGGAGCTCTGTAAAGTCGCTGTTTCTTTGTTTCAGCCACAATGCTCATGACATGACGACGCCCTTGGCGGCTGCACCTTCCTGTTTACCTGATCGCTTTCACCTTGACGCCTTTGTTGTCGTGTTCCTGAGGGTGTCGTCTACTTGAGCCAACGCCTCTGGCGAACTCATAAGTATGGATCACTATTTGAAGTGTATCAATGTGCTATCGCAAGATCCCTCTCACTCTCGGGTGAAAGCAAAACTGCGGAATTATTTACCCGTGGCAGGCATGCTTTCCCGTTTCCTCAGCGAAGGCTATCATAAAACGTCCCAAATGGATATTATGGCAAACTGTTACTTCCATGGCTTATCAACCGCTAGTATATGATCCGCATTTTCTGATTTTTTTCCTTCATTTTCTGATTTTTTCCTTCAAATTTACACTGATAGAAATAATAATAAAATGTGGAAAACAAAACTCTTCTTACTTGTACAATTGTGAATCTTGGAGGAATTGATCTTTGATCTTTGGGTCACTCTTTTGAAGTGTTAATGGGAGGAGGTGAGTTGTAAATCATTTTCCAGTCGTTAACCTTGTGGCTTTGTCCTCATCCGTCCGTTGCCCAATATGAGATGCCGACTCCTGCTGCACTGCGCTACTGTCACAAGACGAAACACCAACATACTGACCGTAAAGTCAATGGTGCGTTATGATTAAGAGAATCCCCAATTTCGATTCTTGTGCCGTCGGTCGTGTAAATCATAACGCACTCAGTAATCATTCACAACATCGGGACCGCGTCCGTGTCGATCATAACGCACCTCTATCTGCCTGTCACCACCTCCTGGTAGATTTACCTCCTGGCATTTCCTGCCTTACTCATCCTGTCCCCCAATCGTGAATATTTCTGAAAATATCTGTTTGTAATCAATGAATGAGACATGTCCACATTTCAACGTAAGCAATATCAAGGCAGTATTTGCAATTTTCGTGAGAGTGTATCGTGCCCAATATCAAACGTTGCTAATTTGGACGGCATCAAATTTCTCAATTACTGCCTCTTGTGAAATTCTGCCCGCGATGTATCAAAGAAATGGAGTAATTAAAAGCCACCAGACAAAAAGGGGCATGCTTAATTAAGGCTCCGGTTCATCGGTGCATATCTTAATTTTAATTAAAACCCAGCATCAGACACGGTTAATTCCCCAGTGGTCAAGTAACCGGATAAAGTGGAAGAAGAGAGATAAGGGTGCATTGGGAATTTGGAATGGAGCAGGAATATACTGTTGATATCAGTCGCACAGGTGAAGCAAAGAAAAACTAAATATTCACATCACGAGGCCAGACGGTAAAAAGCATAAACATTTCGTCACGAAGTCAGCTCTAACGCAAAGATCTTTGTACAGCGTGAGGGAGGAAAAAAACATCATATGCATTTAATGCCCTGGCACACATTAGGCAATTAGCCTGCGATGTGCTATTGTGCTCATTCCGCCAGGTACACCGCCCCCTACCCCCTCCGTCTCATTATAATGTACAGTAATTGGTCGATGTCTTTTTGGCTTAATGGTCGTCGGCTTCTTATCCATTAGTTGGTTCTCAAAGATCTTCCTTTGGGAAGGAGAGGAACGCCTTCTTCCCATTGCTCTCCCATCCATTTATGCGATTGCCTCCTTCGTATAGTATACCGAGGTATTCCTCAGTTCCTATGATAAATTAGTATTGAGAAATTATTCTCCATTGTGTATAGTGTACAATATTATGCTGTATGCATTGTTCGTATGTTATTGTGCATGACTAAGAAGTTAAGTATGCATTGTGCAGTGAATAGTACCACCAGATAGCAAGACCATTGTTCGTCGGTTAATCAAAACAAAAGGTCTCGAAGACGTCTCCTGTAAACATCGTGCCAGCAACACACGCGGCCCGCACGCGTTTTGCCAGCATGCATTGCGTAATGGATTGAAACCAACAGATCTGGGTCCCCAGCTGCAAACAACCTCAGCTGCAGGTGACAGCCGCTGATTCCTTCTGCGGCTGGAGGGGCTCACCTCTCCGCCTATTACGGCATAGCCATGATTCACCGACAGAGGGCGTGCAAGGTGATAATGAACAATATCTGCTCCTCTCTAATCCCTCCCTATATCTCTCTTCTCCTCTCTTTCTACCGAGACCGAGAAAAGAAGCAATATATTGAACCAATAAAGCATATCTGCTGCAGTCGCTGAAGCTGAAATAATTCTTGTTTTGACACTGTGAAAAGACGCCGAAAAAGATTTTTTTTTTTTCTCTCTTTTTTTTCTGTGTATATTCTCATACTAGCACCGTATTCGTCGCGTCAATTCTAGTTCCCAGCGCGCTCAAATTTGTGTTTACATTAGTATTTTGATTATAATCTCAACGACGTATTAAAGATGTGATTCTTTATGTATACATATGAGTGTACGCATTCTTACACAGTACACGCGGTGCGCGCTTTCTGTTTATGGGGTTGAAATTACTCGCTTTACCGTAGTCGTATCCCGCAGTGCGCAATAATCGTCTGCGCGCTTTGCAGGCGCGCATCACTCGTGGTTCGAATTGCACTTCTCGCCTTCTCAAATAGCAGAAACAAAGCGGTTGGGAAATCGCTGTGGCAATTACTGGCATCGCGTATTTATGCCCCTGGCTGCTAAAGCAGGGCTGGGGAAATAGCGCGCGCGGGGGGAAAATCTCCACCATTAGGAAATTAACATGCAGTGCCGAAGACAATTACGGTAGCGCGCGCATTGGATTTTCGGATTGTGGCAATTGAGCTGGCGTAGCACTCTCTTCGCACCTGCAGCGAAGGAAACTGCGCCAAGCATTTGAAACGGAATACGCAATGATGGCATTTAGAAGTGCACCTCCTAGAAGACGAATCGTTTTAACGTCCAGGAAGCAGACGGAATTTCCTGGAATTGACCATGCAGTCGGTCAAGGGTTTCAGCTGTTGGATGACATGAATACAAGTTGTAAAATTTTAACCTTTTAACGAAATCAATTAACCCGTGTTGACTCGTACGCCGAGGTGTGGAAACAAATGTACACGCAAATTAAAGGCGTTGAAATGCTCTCAAATTAGGATTTTTTCAACAGGCGTCAAGAATCGTAATGACGTTTATTAAGCTCCTGCTAATGCTTGGTTTGCATTACTGGGCTGTAATTAGCTGCTTACTAATTAAGCGTTTTCACCCCGCGGTGCTGACATGTCGGCCTGACACTTAATTATAAGACTTGGAATTCCCATATGTTACTCGATGCGCATTCTTTCGCGCGGAACGTGTTTCAGCGCTGATGATCCGCTCGCATGTTTTTCACCTGCGCAAGACAGGTGCTGAGCGAGGCTACCCATGAAAACTCACGAAATGACACGTGACTTAAACGCCACTTGGGAAATACGCCAAATTAATAACAGAATTAACGAAACTTGAATGGCACATCAAGGAATTAACTCCTTTTGAAATTTTCCCCTTTACTCTGTACATTTGCTAGATCGCGGGGGAATTTTCATATTCGTCATCTTCCGCTGCCGTAAATGCAATCAAGCGAGGGATTTATCAAATTCCCAGCCATGGATTGACTTCCCTTGCTCCTTGAATGCCACGCCGACCGCCACATCCATCCGCCATAGAAATCCTATGATTGCATTACTGCACATGTACATAATTACATAAGCGCGAATATTTCCTACTCCAGCCCCTGCATATTGCACCACAGCCGAGGCGCGCTCTGATGGCCGAGATTACCGTAGTGCTCCCTCCCTATTATCAGCATGCCGGCACCGCTGATAGCAGCCGTGCTAAATTGTTTCCTCGCAGTTGATTGTCCGCGCTGGTGCCTCGGGGCTAGGGCCTGATCAAGTTTTCTGCCCCGGCAGTTCTGGAATGAGCGCCCGGCATATCAGCCTGAGGCGCACGGCTCTGCAGCCGAGAAATTGCGCGCCTCTCAGCGCTTCTTTTTCCTTCCCACAGCGTACGTGAATGGGGGCGCTTTCTTGTGCAACCATACGGTATCGTGATTGGCGTGGGAGTTGCAGGCTGGCCGATCAGCCATCGCGTTTCCCTTTTGATAATCACTCCTTTTATGATGTTTGTAAGCAAATTATGAGAAATGGAAATTCTATGCTGAGGTCTTTAAATTGAAGTGGTGTTTTTTTGTTTTTTTTTTTCTGAATTTCTCATGCATGCATTATATATAAACCAAAATGTGTAATTGAGTAATCATAATATATGTACTCCAATAATGAAATATAATAGTAAAATTTTGTGGCTGTTATCTGAGTTAAATTTCAATATCAGTTGGTCAAATTAAACATTAAAGTGTCTATGACACTTCAGCCCCTAGATTACATAAATCGATTCACGGAGGTTTCATTATGCCCTTATATGGGTCAAAGT
>KB296008.1:114931-134147 GCA_000328365.1 Capitella teleta | reverse complement strand
CGTGTCACTAGTGGTTTCCACAATAATTAGAATGCAATTATATTATATAATTATATATAGACGGAAAACTTTAAATTCAACTTACTTCCAAGTTCCATAATGATAATCCATGCGTGACAGGTAGACCCATTATCCAGAGGACTTGACTTGAACAAGTGGCCAGAAAAGGGTTCCCGTGGAGGCATGCTGAACTGCATCAAGCATGGATCCTTCGATGGCAGTCTGAATCTGGTCACCGTCACCAGTGGTCACCGCGGTTGATCGAGCTGCGAGCAGTGAACACTCTTGCATTGACTGTGAGCTGGTGAGTGTCACTGGTGAAGTCACTCACTACTCAGGCGAGTCAGCGAAGTTTCCGTCGCCTGTTCGTAGCAAAAACCGACGATGCAATGTCGTGGACTTCTCTCCCGAGTGCTTGACCGTTCATTTGAACTCATAGTATTCAATCAAAGTGATTCAATCATTTAAACACAACTAAAATGTAAAATTATCGCGATCGAGCAGACAATCAAAACAGCGCTCCAAGAGCCAAGGTCAAGGTCGTCGTGACGTCACAAATCACCTTGTCAAGCGAGAGGTGAAGCGGGATTTCGAAAATCGTTTTTTTCGCGCCCTCAATATCCCTCACTTTGCGGAGGTGTAAATAGTATTTATAGAGGACGGCTCATGGTTTTATTTATTGCAATAACAATTAAAATGTTCAATTTTATTAATAAATGCATTTAATATGCAATATAAAAACACATTTTGAAGTGTCATGGACACTTTAAACAAAAAGAAATAGCGCTCGCATGCAGTCAGCATACGAATGCGGAATTCAGCCGTCGCCATAGCAACAGCAACCCAAGATGGCGGACTTGATTGATGACATCGTACTGCGATGTTTTGATACCATGCCTTCGCCTGATGTATGCCCCGCGTCTGATGAATGATCGGGGCTAAACCCCACTCGGCTGAATCTTATCAATTCAATGTCAAAAAAGTGCTGACTTAGCAAACTGGCGATTTCGCTGGCAGATGTGCCAGTCGACCAATCAGACGTCTCGGGTTACCCGAAGTGCTCCGGACAATACCGAACAATGCCGAGAGAGGTCAGATTGGGGTCACAGTGGAAATTGTCGGCCACTCCAAGTGTAGTGTACACAGCAGTCCTCTCGGGGCTGTTGACACGGGGTAAACATCGCTCTCTGATAAGTCAGCGGCGAAGAGGAAAAAGTCGCCGGTTGTTCGCGCCTTCTGAAGCACCCCTTCACACTCAGACCGAAAATGGATGAACGCAGGAAAAGTGACAGGCATCCAGAAATAGGTCACACTCTGGGGGTGGGGGGGGGGGGATTTCGTGACAGGGGCGTATGCAGGTGCCCCTTGAGAACCCCCCTAGGGGCGAAAATCCGAATTTTGCTCCCTTTTGAAAATAAATCTTCAAGACGAATTTCGACACCGGAGCATCGAACTTCTGAAGATGCCTGAAAAAAAGAAGTCATACTCATTAGGCGGACAGGTGCCAGCCTGATGCAATGCGCTAATCACTTTGTTCTTTTAATTAATCGCATTATGCGCGTGTGCAGAATTTTAACTTATAATTAGCTGGTTGAACATCGATTGAACACACCATACGTACACCTGGTCTCCTAAGTTCAGGAACATGCCAATTCATTAAAAATATACAGAGTATGACTTTTTTTCCTTCCTCATTTTTGCGCGCCGTAAAAGGTTCAATGGTCTGGTCGTGTAAACAAAATGTTTATCTTGTCTTGACGATGATCCACCTGCATAGCACATATATTTATTTTTCATGATTTAATGTCGATTCTTTTGAAGGAATTTGAATGTGAATCAACATGACACACCATCCTTATACTCGAACATTTAAAACTGGGTCATCGTCTGGTACCTGTACTAGTAGCAGGACAGGTGAAATAATTGACCTATTTTAATTATGATAAAACACAATCACGATTATTCTCCATTAAATCGCCATGTGATGTAAACATATGCACGTGTTGCATCTAATTAACATCTGATTACCGGTAGCTGTTTTGTATGTGAGCCAGAAAGCGACGTAAATGGGAAAAGCGTGCTATCGCCCGGCGAGCAACGAGACGCTGATCGGCCGAGCTGATAAAACCGCAACTCGTGCGTGCTCGTGAGTGACAGATAGCCGGCTATTCCTTGTCCATTTGATGCCCTTATCGGCCGCCACCATCGCCTCTTGACAGCACCGACCACGCCCACTGTGTGACGATTGTACGGAGGCAGCACGCAAGGATGTGAATAGGTTACGGAATGGAACGAAATGAAACGAAAAGATACGAAATGGAACCATATTATATGAAATGATATAAAATGATACGAAATGATACGAAAATGATATGAAATGAAGTTATGAAACAATCAATCCATCATTTGCAGCCATGCGATTATTGGGTGAGCCATAATCAAGGCCTTTATCCCATTTCCTAGATATGAGTTAAACACCCCCTTTCACGGGAGACGCCTGACAGGCTATCATTCAAAGCCCTCAAACGTTGACCGTAAACACTATTATGTTCATATTCAGTGGACCAAGAAATCGCAGCCAATTTCTGCCACAGTCCTAAAAGCATGTTACCTGGATGCTAGCACAGATCACGTTTTATGGTGAGAGTTCTGTGGATTCTACATCGAATGCCTTGATCGAAGCGCCTCGGATTGAGTTATGTAACTCAGAGGCGATTCAAGACAGATTAGCACTTGGACACGTTGTAGCCTCAAGAAATGCATTAGTCGAACCGTCCGTTGTAAAATTCCCTCCAATAAAATAAAGTCTTGTTTAATTATGCGGTTTTATGCCCATGAGGGGAGAGAGGCTTCCTCGGTTTATGGAATTATAGCTCAGATCGTCGACACGCACGAAAAATCTTCAATATCGCGTGACAAACTTTTCTGAAATTCCTCTAAGCCATTAACCGAGCTTTTTGCGTGATAGCCAGTGAATATTCCATCGATTTATTTCTTACCGTTTAGTATTATTATCAATGGACCCCCCAAAACCAAGAAATATTCAACTCTGGCCTGGAATCGCATAATCAATCAATTCTTGCTATGCATCCACAATGGAGATAGGCTGTTGTACACTCCTTGGTCTCCAAATTCTTTGGTATCCAGTACTCTACTCAAAATTCAATAGAAGATCAGAAGAAAAAAAAAGACACTCATTTCCCGGCAGCCGTATCGGGTATATCGACGGGTCGATCTTGCCTTCGTTGGGTCGAATTGGGGAAGCGGTCAAAAGCGGTCGCCTTCCGTCGATTTCCGCTTCGCCTTCCCAGATCAACATCCACTTCCGCGCTGCGCCTGCAGACCTTCCCTCGCCCTCTTTTGTTGGGAGGGCTCTCCCTTCATGCTCGGCGAATTCTTTCCTCGTCGCGGGACCCGGATACGGAAATGGAGAAAGGGGTCACGTGATTGCAGATTGAATTTCGTCGCTTTTTCCTTTCTTTCCTTCTGTTTTTTATCTGTCTTGTAGATGTCGCTGTGGTGGATTTATTTTTGTTTGAAAGTTAAAAATGTGCATACACACTTTGCTGTACAAATTCATGCGTGCGTCCAAATATCTCACTGTACAAAGCTAACACTCAGCTGTTTGTACGAGTGAAGTATTCAAAGTGCATGGATTCCTTCGCGGCTTAATTGCCGGTTTCGGTTCGGAAGCGATCGGTTTTCGCGAACGTAACGCGATCGGCAGATGATCTCGCAGTGGCTTACCTCGCCAATTAGTTCCAACATCGCATCCTCCACGGGCGACGGAAACAAGACACTACGCATGCGCGGTTTGTTCCTTGCCACCTGCGTACGCGTAACGCCCGCACGTAACACCGGATGCACGCACGCACGCACGCATCCAGACATTCCCTGCCTATGTGCGATATTTATATATTAGCACTGATCATGCATGTGAGTATGCATAGGTGTGATATTTAGCTGCGTCATATTTTTCTGCTTCTCTCACTATATGCATATACCGTTTTAATGCACTTTTGGTACCTTATCAGCACGGTGCGCTTGTGTGATATACAAGTAGAACCAAGCATGCTGATATACCAACCAATAACAGCTTGTAGCTCATCTTACTGATACACATCTCATTGTAAGTGCATATAATTATGTATATAGGTCTATAAGTACTTATCAGAATGTCCCAGTGGAACCATTAACACCGTTACAGTAACATTGTTACAGCATGTTACACTATAATCACTGGATTCGTATATATACAATAGAGTGTCGTAATGCATATATAACCCGATTGACAAATGTACCCCCAACTCTTGTAAAGGACTCTGTCCATCCTTGTTAACAAGTCTCTCTGAACTTAAAAAACTTTGAGTGTGAAAGACGTTTTGATATTTATTGCACCAAGAGCCAGCCGCTATAGCTGCGAGTGTGACATGTGACATCGAATTTAGACGCAGTTTCAATTTCAAATGATGGGTGGTATGCAGAATGTAAATTTGGCAATAATTAACTAGATCATAATTATTATACAAACGATTGCACTAACGCGCGCTGTGTTCGTGCATCGTGGGTATGCTGTACAGCGGTGAACGCACATGTGCGCATGCGTGCGTGCGTGCGTGCGTGCGTGCGTGTATATCATGAGCCTTGATTTTCGCCTTGAAATCCGAGTGTGTTTATTTGCCGTTTTTTGTTTGTCTCCAGATCAGAGGATTTTCGGAAGCAGGTGGATCTGCTTCCCTCACGATTCCCACACAAAAGACAGCCCCCTTCCCATACAATGCATGCAGCTACCTGTGCATGTATATTCTCATAAACATGTGTACATATACAAGCCACTGTAGTATAACTGCCCTGTGTGACGCATTGGAAGGGGACTGGGGTAGAACACGGGAGAGGTTATCGGAGGCACACAAGATTAGGGTGGGATTATGGGAGATCATTCTGGAGGGCCCCCTCAGACCATAATAGGTTCGCATAATCCTTTTGATGCCGCCGCTCCCCTCCGTCCAATCCTCCCGACGTCGTCATCATCGTCTTCTCGTCTTCCCGCGTGTGCAAACATGTGTGTCGATGTCGTTTATATAAAATGCAGCAAAATGCAACAAAATACAGCGAAATGTAGCGAAATGTTTCGCTTTGGCTTCATTTATATGCAGCGTGTAATATCAACACCCCTTCCTCCCTTTGGGATTACCTCTCTACATTAAAATGTGTTTACACCTCCACTCGTGTAGCCTCCAATAAAACAATGCTTCTCTCGGTATTCCGAAATTCGTAGTCGGCATCTTATTTGATCTTCCACATATCAAAGGCGGGCTTATTCCTTAATTAGGCGCCCCGGTGCTCTCAGGGTGGGCGGGGGCGGGGGTGGTCCGTGAACCGTCGTCTCGGGGGTGACAGCCCCGGGGGTGCGGTGGGACCGCCGATCGCAGGTGTGCGGCCGCCCGCCCGACCGCCGGCACACCTTAATCAGCGCGATTCATCGTTGATCGCATTAATGCTTCCGAAAGCACGCAGCATTTTTGCGGGCGAGATTTCAACAGTTCAAAACTTGAAATCCCACGTGAATAATCAAATCACGTAAACATCAAGTAAACACTAAAAACGCAGCGCCGTCTCAATTGACGACCCAACGAAACAGACGACAACAACGTCCGCCATGATCGAATGCACGCGGATGACGACATTCAGTGTCGATAATGGGTCATAACGATCATTGCGATGACGTAACTTGCACTGAACAGCACTGATTGACAGCGCAATGCAATGAAAGACTTCTCAACACGATTACGTTGAACGAGTGCCGGCGCCTCCCTCGGTGCCAGGGAGCATCAGTGCCATGTCTTCATTTGGGGCTATTGTGCATAAATGCCCCCTCCCCCGTCCGCCCAGGGCACATGTTCCCCTAGTGGACTCTCATTACATTGGCATTCAATCGCACTGTCTTATCATTGCTTCTGATGGGAGGAAGGGGGAGGGGAGGGTCGCTCACCCCCTTCCCTCCATCATGCATTCTAAATGAGAATAATATTACAGAAAGGCGCAGTATTTTGTGTACACATTATTTTGTACAATCATGTATACGCCACAATCAGCTGCCAAACGATGTCAGATTCGTATACAAACACATGTCGGAACTGCATACCTTAGCCTATACTAGGCAGAGATTTGTTGATCAATCAACGCCGATACACTCTGAGTGTTTTCTCGCAAACAACTTAATCTTTTTGGGGGCGAACCGAGGCGACCACCGATCTGACCGGTGGTCATTCCTGCGTGGCTTCTGTGTGCGATGTGGTTGGCAGAAGGTGACACGTGATGTCAGGAAGCCTTGCATCGCTCGACGATGTTTGATCGGTCAATATGATACATTTCGAGTACTCGACGCCTGCGATTAGATTATACTATGTGTTTAATGCGTATACTATATTAGTGTATGCATGCTGATGTACTGTTCTTGTCCAATTGATGGCCAGGTGTTCTTCCCCCCTCCCCTTCGGTTTCTCTTGCAGTCTCCTCAACTCCATCTTCACCCTTCTTCTCATCCTTCCCTCATCCCCTGCCTCATCACCGTCTCTCCAGTCTCTTCTACTCCTGGTAGCTTCTCATTCTCCTCTATATTTTCTATGTCTTCTCTTTTCTCCTTTCCCTTTTATTTCTCATCTACAGCCTCTCATCTTCCAATGGTTCTCCTCTCTTTCTCGTCCTTTTCTCTCATCCTCGCCTTCCCATTCCTCATCCCCATCTGATCCATCCCGCCTTCTCCTCATTTCCTCATTTTTCCTCCTCTTCCCTCCCTCACCTGTGCCATTCCATGTGGAGGCGTGCGCCTGAGCCTCCCAAGTGTACAATTACGCTTCCTCGGGACTTCACGCCTTCTAATCAAAACGCCGACTTTGTCATCAATTTAATTACTAATTACAGAGCTTGTGTCTTGTCATTTCCTCGCGGCCGTTTTTTGTCTTTCGAAATTCTCTCATGTGGCGGACTTCAAGCAACTAGTAATTAAAACACTGCATGAATACAGCGACCAACCAAGTGTTGTATTTAAACCTCTTTGAAGCTGCAAGAAATAAACTTGTAAAAATAATATACATGCATAGAAATTCCACTTATTATAAACAGCTGATTTTGGAGTATACACATGATAGGGGTAAAAATTAACTGATAAATACAGTGTAAATTTAATTTATTGCGCATCTATTTACATTTATATTTATTCTTCATGCCGTGCGCCTTTTCAAATCGAAGTCTTTTCACTATACAAAAAAAAAAGAGAGTAAAAAAAGAATAAAAACGAAAAAATACCAGTCATAATAGTGAGGCGAAATCCATATAGACTCTGCATAATAGGCAGTCATGAATAGGCCGCGGGTTGTCTATTCTTTTCCAATGGAGACTATATTGTCAGTGAATTCAATGCGACTTTTCTTGCCCACTTACATATTATATTGCCTCACCTAAAACCGCCAGAATTGCTTTTCTTCTCGAACAAAAACGGGCAAGAATATAAAGAGTACATTGTAGGCTTTTGGCGTATAAATGGTTGCGAATGAAACGCGTCGTCTGTATAAGAGGACGGGTCATATAGGCAACATCGAGATATATATGCATACATATGCTGTGGATACACATGGATATACAAGCCTAGGATTCGACACTGTATGCATGCAGCACTTGAATACAAAAGTGTACATCGTCGGATATATGCCAGCATATACAGGGTGAGGTATATTGTAAATATTTATAATCTGTTGTCGGGAATATTGAATGTGTGTATATATAAGCACGCATGTACTAGGATGTACCGACTATAGGTCATTCGAAATTAAACTCAATGCCGCGGTTTGTAGCATGGTAGCATTGTAGTTCTATAAGAGCCCGCTAGGAGGCACCGCTGTATACGGCGCTGTTGTTGATCTGCAAGGAAAGTGCAGGGGAAAAATAATATATATATATATACATATAATATACCAAATGTATGTGAAACAGGGTTACAAAAAAATCAAGAGGGTATATTGTCATTCAATTTCGAACTTTTTGCTAATTGAAATGGATAAATAAACTCAAAAGCAATGCTAATTCTTCATGTGGGACTTGAGTCTGGTTTTCAACTCAATTCACCCGCTATGCATTTTCGTCAATGTTCCCCGTTAGAGAATGACCACTATGCCATGGACTGACCGATGTACATACGGGTCATCTTTCAAAAAGTGATTTAAATTGTTTTTTAATTTCGAAAAAAGTGAAGTAGAAATAGTCGATGGCGTCGCTTCTTATTGTTACGCAACACCTGTATCCCGATTGAATTGCATGCGGGTCATTGTTTGTGGGCAATTGAAAATATAAACGGTTACGTCATCACCGGAAAAATGACCACTGCCCGTGTTGTGGTACTTGCATATTATAGTACTCAGTGATCAACAGCTGTTACAGTCTACAGAACAAGATGTTACAGAACTCCCCAGAGTCTGGAAGCTGATTACTTATATATGTGGTAATTTCTCTATTGTTAGGCCCCGTGTTAAGCCCGGTAAGCGTAGGATTATGACGTAATCTTCATAACGGAGCATTCTCTTAAATTTCGTGTTGCTATTAATAGCACGATCACGCGGTGGCTGATATTCTCCCCGTGGCATTTAAAGCACAAGGAGAAAAAGTCTCGAAAAACACCAATCCATACCTGGCCACGACATTAGTTAGACATTCCTTACTATGAAACCTGGTTAACTTAACTGTTATCAACGACAATTTCCCATAACTTAATTCATATCACCAGCAGTTAACTCACGAGTCTCATCGAAATATTTACTGGAACGAATTTATATTTTCGTAATAAATTTTAAAGTTCTGCAAGTTCGTGGAGGTCAACTCTACTGTATGCGGACCCCAATTACGAAGAATAGTTCAGGGGTATTTTTCCTAAAGCATTTATCAAAATGGGTGGCATGTAGCCTGGGGGTGAGGGTGAAACGCCTTGGCCCTCATCGCCATAAGAGGAGGGGTCGAGGCGCTTTCAGAGTGAGAGAAAAAAAAAGTTAAAACTTTTCTTAAAATTTTTCTCGAAGAGAGAAATCGTCTCGAAATGAACATGTAAAAAAAAAAAAAACAACGAAAAGCTGCGCGTGTCAATGATACGAAAATTGTCCGTTTCACTTCCTGAGATAAGAAGAAAATAAAGTTTGTCAGTTATCAGTTTAATAACAAAACATACAGCTGTGAAAAAGTAATTAAACAGTCGCCGCGACAGCTCGATTGGATTGGTCTGATTATAATACAAACAAATGGAACTTAACCAGATTGAAACTGTCGCCAAACGTCAATGACTCGATCTGCGCTTTTGGCGACATGAACCATTATCTTCTATGAGTCTATGTTTCGCGTAAACACACACCTGCGTGGTTTGAAACTATGATGGCAATTCAACAGGCGACTTACCTGTCACACACAAACCCGCATGTATACCACCGCCCTGCCGTATATGGATTAGCCGATCTGAGACCTCATTAACGAGCTAATGGTCTTGTCTGTATCTGGCCACTACCCTGTCATTCAGCCTATGTACGTCGAATTCCTGGCGTGCCCTCTTCCCCTAGTGCCCAGCACGGCGATCCCTCTCCCCATTCAAACGGCTTCTTTATGTGCCAAAGTAGGCGTGCACGCTCCTTACAAAATACCCCGTTATGCCGTATTTGGCCTGAAAGCGGTTATTCACCCACAGGGTTTGACCCAAATATACGATGTATAGCATAATATACAATAGAATGCATGTGAAGCAAGATGATGCGTGATTTGTGTCTGTTCAGCGCCCGTTGCACAAAAGCTCTGCTATGTGATGAATATTGAAGTCGCTCTGTGTTCTTCATATTGCTTCGCTGCCGTGTACACCGCGAATCACGAATTGTTCGCCGGGCACAATGCAACAGTCTTGCGTTCGCATTGTGGCACAATACTTGCTTGCTATTACGCTGCTTTTCTGTGGAAGTGCATTGCGCGGACCATGGAGCGTAAATACGAGTGAATAGCATTATTTCGCTGTGTTCGATCGCCAGGGGAAGACTTCGGTGGCCAAAACCATGCACCCAACTTCAGGCGACGGTGACAGTCAGCGAGGGGCGGGGCTTAGTGAGGCACAAGCCACGCCCTTTTGTATTCATACGCAAAATCTCGATGCGTGATTGGCTGAGCGATGGCCCTCACGAAGGATAATGAGGTAGCAAAGCGCGCTGATTGGCTGTGGCTCTCGACGGCATGCGCATTTAATCAATATGACTGTGGCCCATTCAGGTAAAAGAAAGGAAGTGTTCAGCGCACTAGAATCGCAAAGTCCTCGCTCAAAGCAGTCTTGCAGCCTTTCTTTGCGCGGCTATTTACTTGCGACACAGTCTTTTCAAAAGCCGCCGATTCACGCTATTCACGGACGGACTTCTTCTCTGCTTCGGACTTCTGCTGCTCTAGCTGCGATCAGCTATTTTTCTCCACGTCGCCAGCCAAACGGTCAAGACGAGTTGGTCAACTGATTACCGTGTCTTCAGTCCCCCGGCATCGTCCGCCGCCGGGATGGAAGTCCTCACCGAGATGAAGCCGCACTCCCTGCACCCGGGGATGCCGCCCCACCCGTCGCATCCCAGTCACCCTTCGCTTCCATCTCATCCGTCGCATCCTTCCCACCAAGGGGCTTCGATGTCGCCTCCTCCCCAGACGCAGGCGCAGGTGCACGGAGGACACATGGTCATGGGCCATCACCCCAACAGCGAACCCAGCCCGGTAGGAGGAGGAGGTGGAGGAGCGGGAGGCGCCGGGGGGATGAACAACAGCCAGAATTCGCCCACCAACAACAATAACAATAACAACACGTCCAAGGCCGGAGGTAAGAACCTGGCGGCCGATGACCCCTCCCGGGTGAAGCGACCGATGAACGCCTTCATGGTCTGGTCAAGAGGTCAGCGACGGAAGATGGCGCAGGAGAACCCAAAGATGCATAACTCTGAGATCTCGAAGCGGCTGGGCGCCGAGTGGAAGCTGCTATCGGAGGCCGAGAAACGACCGTTCATCGATGAAGCGAAGCGATTGCGGGCGATTCACATGAAGGAGCACCCGGACTACAAGTACAGACCCCGACGCAAGACCAAAACTCTCATGAAGAAGGACAAATACGCGCTACCCGGCATGCACGGCGCTCAGCCAGGTCTCCAGCAACCCCGGGACATGTACTCTATGAACATGAACGGATACATGCCGAACGGGTACCCGGCGGCGGCCGCGGCCGTGATGGGGGGCCACCCGGGCGACATGAGCCACATGTACCACCAGCAGCAGCAAGCGGCCGCCATGCAGGCCGGCCTCTCGTCACACTACGGCTACGCGATGCCCAGCGCTGGACAGATGCCGCAAATGTCATCCTCATCATACATGAACGGCAGTCCGTCGTCCTACTACTCAATGGCGTCACCGTACGCGTCAATGGCGTCTCAAATCAAATCGGAAGGATCCGGACAGCAGTCTTCCGGATCTGCGTCCAGCACACCGACGCCCGGCAGCGGAGGCGGGGGAGGCGGTCGGCCTTGCGGCACGGGCGACCTGCGCGAGATGATCAGCATGTACTTGCCCGGAGGTGAGCAGCAGCAGCAGCAGCAGCAGCAGATGCAGCGACTGTCGGCCATGCAGCAAGGGGCTCCGCCGCCACCACAGTCGTACGGTTTGTCGCCTTCATCTGTGTCGGACACTGGCGAGCACGGCGGCGGGTCATCCGGCAGCGGAGGCACTGTGCCGCTGACGCACATGTAACCGTCGGCGTCGAGTGATTATACTGCCATCGAGTTAACAGACACCAGCCAGCCACTGAGCGCAGCTGCCGCCGCCGACAAACTCTATTTTCTATGAATTTTGTTGGGTATTTCGTGTGTATGTATGTGTGTGTGTGCGTGTGTGTGTGTGTGTGTCGATTTGTATATAATGATGATATGAAGATGATAGCGAATTTATCCCTTTTAAAAAAAAATATATATTAATCTGACCAGTGTCCCCCGGAGAGAGCGAGACAGAATGTACGAACTGTGAATTTTGTAGGTCATCTTTTTTTATGATTGGTCTCTCTCTTTTTTTCTACCCCCAAATGAAAATCAAAATCTTGTTTTTATTTCGCAAGCATTCCTTGTTTCCTGTCTGCTTTTTTTAAGAGTTATATTATGATTATTTTTGATTGATTTGTCGCGGATTTTAGCTCCCCCCCCCCTCCCCTACTCAGGTAGAACAAAGCGTTTAACAATTGAAACATCATAACAATCCCTTTCGATTTCCGCATAATAATAATAATAATTGAAATGTGAGCTTCAAGGTCTTTTGTTTCACTCCTCATTGTTTTTTGTTTTTGAGCTTTATAAATTAAATGATATAATTCATGTGCAGACACTTTGTTTTATGATTTTCATTGGCGAAGGCAGCAACTTACTCAACTTTTTTTCATTTTTCAATTTTATTTTTTTTTCACTTCTTTTTAATGTTCTTAATGTCGCGTATGAGAGTGCTGCGTTATTGCATAATCAATTCAGGGTATATTTGATTAGGAGGAAATAATTGCGTTGATCGTATAATCAAATGCACCAATTTGTCCAAAAATCCGCCATTTTTTTTGTCCCCATGGTTTGCGTCATAATATGTTGGTTGCTATGACAACCAGCGAAATATTTGAAGCCAAAAAATTGTAAATAATTGTGAATGAACTGATACAAGATAGCACTTTTTATTATTTCCTTTTTTTTTTTTTTTTTTTTTTCTTGAGTTGCGAATGAATGAGATTATTAAAAATTCTTGTTTTGTGATAAATGTTTAATTCTCCTTGGGGTTTTTTTCTTGTACATTTTCTAAGAAAAAAAGAACGAAAAAAAAAGATACCCATTGCTACCAAAAAAAAAAAAAAAAAAAAAAAAAAAGAATATCGTATGAATTTTCTGAAAACGTATTTTGTGTCTGAAAACAGTGTCGACGCATTTCAATAATATGAAAAAGAGTTTTAATACGTGCAAAAGGAAAATAAAGTATTATTAACCAGTATAATAAAAAAATATAAAAAGCCCTCGCGTGTTGGAATAGTTCTACTCATTGAGCAAATACTCCAAATCTTGACAGTATTTGCATCGAGTATCGTTTATGTGCTCAGGTGTGTATGTCTTGGGTAGTAGAGTATAACGCAGACATGTATTATTTTGCGCACAGAGAAGCTTTCTCGCAGCGGATGCTACTTGTGTAATATATTTCGGCCATTAATCAGTTGGGCAGACAGCATCTCCGTCTTCTCACGCTTGGCTGCGCGTTCACAGGTGCGACGATGCATCGCGACGATTTCTTCTCCAGCAAGCTGCCAGGCACCGCGAGTCCATTCAAGATAACATTCAGAGCGTGACAACGCGCAGATCTTGCGAAAAACAACGAATATAAGAACTACCTTCTAAATAGACAGGCACGCTATCTGTTGAACTGTTTATGGCACTGCTTATGTAACTTATTATTAATTTATTTCTTATTGAACCGGCGAGTTATATCAATTTTCCATCGATGTCAATATTTAGCTTTGATTATTGTCGTTCGTCGTATCTATGCACTTCGCATTTTGTTTGGAGAAACTTTTTTATTTTCCGAAACAAAGAAAGAGAACAAAAATTGACTGATGTAGGGGGAATTTTATTACTCAACCATACACCTTCGATGTAGTAACGTGTTATGATTTATAGCTTTTAGCGTACTTTTCAATCAATGAGCTTATTGTCCCAGGATGTGAATCATTCAAAAGCAATTTTGTCCAGACCTGTTGCTGACCACTAAACTGGACTCCAGATTAATAAAAGCTAATCTGCATAATCGGGATTTTCCGCCGGCCACCCACTTCAAAGACACAACACCTTCCAATAAATATCACCTGGAAATCATCCCCAATCTGATTTATAATTAATTATAAATGATAATACACAAGTAGACAAATTAATATATCAATGCATGTTGACACAACAAGCACATCATCGATTACCTTGTCTTTTAAACTACCCATAATGACTAGGGATGCCGAGATATCCGATTTCGATACTTTTTTTTATTCTCTTCCTTTGTTCCGTATACTGTCCGTATTAAAGAGGTACACGCGACCATATCCTGAATTTAATCATATTAGGCCAATGTATGATAAATATATGATTAATATGAACAACACTTGCATGATTGGAGAATAATCGTTGTTATTATAGCTAAATGATGATTAATTGTATGGCCATTGGTATGTGTAACCAGTGTGGTTTGTGTTGAGCTTGATCTATACTCGTGACGGCATTCTTAGAGCCAGAGTGCTGCGAAAGATCACCTACTCATTCGCTCTCTGCATGCACATAATAGTCTACTGTGAAGGAGGATTGGCTGTCGAGAATGGCTGCTGCAATTAGTGGAGTCTATCCTATGCTGAAGCATTGCTTGTGCGTGCGTGCACGGTCTCCAGTACTCTCGATCCAAGGCAGTTGGTATAAATGGTATATATTTGTAACTTGAATGGTGAGGTTTAGTGTAAGGACATTTTTATTGTGCCTATCACTTGTGTATATACTTGCATATATACATTGAATTTCACCGATGAAGAGAATAGAAAGACCGTACTATTAGGAAGCTGAAATATAATACAGAGTAATGTGCATGTACAGGTAGAACAGCTTTTGTGAGTGAGGGTAAAATACACTCAAAATATCGAATTTTGCTAAATGTTTTCTTGTTGTTAAATATCTCAAATATATACCAGTTATTGAAAACCGGAGCTCCACTATCCGATTCTCGGCAACATGTGCACCATGCACCTCTGATAATAATTACCCAACCGCTCGAGGCAACTAACGAACCATTTAGTAAATGGCCAAGTTCTCGTTCGCCCCGAACGACTGCTTCTGAGCTTAAATATATATAGCATGATCCGGTATTATCTGCTCACAAGAAGGAAAGCATCCGGCTGAAGGAGAGAGCAAAAACAAAGTTTAATTCCCATGATTCCATTTAACCCCAGGCCATGCATTCACGGTAACGAATTTGCAGACATGTATTATGCCCGTTAAATGTTTACTTCCATCATGCCAATCAATGAGCTCTCTAGTGGAGGTCATCCTCATCTTGGTGCTCCTCTTCTACCTCTTCTTCCCCTGATCATTTCTCACCATGCCTATCTCTAAGCAGAGAGCATATTGCCAGGCGATAGCGAAGCAGCAGTTGATTGAATCATTCGCTTCCATTTCGTTGCACCCTTCGACGTCCTCCCGCCGAAGACGTCGTTCGTCGGTCGACAGCGGACAGCGCGCTGAATTGATGTGCTTCCAGCTCCGAAATATTATTGGATATTACGGTGACAGATATGGCACACAACCCTCCTCTTTCCCCTCCTCCCTTCCCCTCGCCTCTTCTCTCACTCATTTATTGTCATTCCCGTGTCCCCCTTATTGCAAAGCGAAGAATTTGTTTTCAACTTGTGTGTTGATTTCAACTTTGCTTATGAAACGTGGTTATTATTCGATTTCAACTATTTCCAAAACAATCCCTCAGTTGAAGTGATGTTAACATTTATGTGTGTTGTTATTACAAGCATGTTTAATTGAAACTGAGCCGACAATCCTGTTACGCTGTTATCATTTAATCAATTAAACACCTGGCCTGTTTAATTAATTGATTTATTATATCAATCGATAATTCCAATCACAACCGTTATAATTATAATTCACTTAAGCCAATTTAAATATCTCGGCTGTTATGCTGGTCAGTAGTGACCGCTAACATGCTGGTCAGCTTCAAAGCCTACGCATTGACCGTAAAAAAAGTTAACTAAAATTGCTTGTCTACCGATACTAGAACTTCCGTAATGCTGCAGTATCTTTGGTACAGTCATGTTTTGTTTATTAGAAACATTGACTCATTTAGCTTTACTATATCAGTCGTCTGTAGCGTTTGCATGTGTATCGCAATGAGCATTCATTCAGGTAATATTGCAAGCGAACATGAAGCAATGGAGAGACGAAGGGAGGGAGTGGCGTGCTGTAGGGAGGAGGAAACTGCCTGTCCCTTCAACGAGCTGGCAAATTATGTAATGCAGGGCGTTGTAGTATGACGCAAGAGTTCGCTCGCGCATGCGCGCTATTAATATACATTGTTTAATGCAGTGAGTTATTTATATATCATATCATGTTGTACATTATAATATAAAAACAAATAATACTTAATTATATCGACAAGACATAATGAAGCAATTATAAATCGTGCAATTCGATTCAACCAGTTTGATGTACACCTGCAAAATGCCTTTTATGTCACGCGCGCGTCTTTTTAATGACGACGATAAAACGCGAATGATACAGCGATAAGAACGCTAAATATGGCTGTGATAATAATCATAATAATCACGCTTGATCTCGATGCGAATTTCTTCTCTGCTTGCATGCGTAAAAACTTCTCTCTGAGGTCTAATATTTACTTTTGCGGCTTCCCTGTACGACACTGTCGGCAACCGTGCACCCATCACGCTCCGTTGAGCATGGCTCTGTACACATACATGCCTGTATGTATATATTGGATGTATGGATGTATATATTGGCTATATACTGGTTATGAGGCTTATGTATAGTGTACTACAGAGTATAGGGTACATGTATACATGTAAATATATTAAATTAAATATTGATATTTGCTGATGCATTACGATAAACCAAGGTATTGTCATTTCAACTATTTCAGTAAGCTTCGTATACCAATGATGCACAGCTATCCTTGTACTGTATTCCAGTGTTATGATTTATGGAGTACGGTAGCTCTCAGTATTCGTTTGCGACAGACTGCTGGGCGCCAACTCGGATTTTCCTTCTCTGTGTTGACATTGGAGTGGCGCGAGAATCTGGCGCCTCCGCTCTGTCAATTCAAACGCATCGATCTCAGCAAATATAACTCAACTTAAATATGAGATGTGGCCTCGCTTTTCGCATTGGTTTTGGTCGCTGAGGTGTTCTTATAACACAGCAGGTATACCATGATGTACAGGTGATATGACCGGACAGAGTAATGTAGGATTTAACCCCAAAAATGTCGACCGAAATGCGATCCCCCTAATGACAAAATGCGTTCACAAATACGGTAATCGTCCAAAGAGCTCAATGTTTGCCGGGCAAACTGAACCACCCTCCCCCCTCAACCCCCCTAACTCCCGCTCTTCCCTCTGATCTCGGTCCCCCGCACTTTAATCAAGTTTAAAATCCGACCCGTCCGGAGAAACACACGCGAAAGGCCCTCCCTTAATCGTGTCGCCATGCCAACGAGCCCGTGTTCCATATTAGGGTAGTCCTCTGTTGGCTTGGTGACATGACAACCTCGCTGCCTGGCCTCACCGCTGGAATGAGAGCGTTGTTCACTTTGCTATGCGTCCAATGTTATATCTCTGTTGTCCAGAGAACTGTACGTCTAGAGCTGTTTATCGATTATATATTAATATATTTATAATATATTATTATATAATAACGCTTGTTGTTCGATGTGGTTACGTCATGGACGCAGTGGAGCGTGACATTATAGCGACACCACAGCGTGGTCACTCTGCTCACTTGACCATTAACAAGGGGTGGGGTCATCGCTGGACATACCAGAATATTGAAACCATATAATATAATACTTGTAAATCTACTTCACAATTTTATGGGCGATCCGTATATGAAACGAAGGGGGGGGGGGGATAGTTAAAACATTGGCCCTTCTCAAATAGTGAAATATGCTGTGCATTTTCAATCAATACGAACGCAACATTGTTTACTTTTCAACACCTCCACTGTTTACTCTTTCGACATGCTTATAACAGGCTTCATATCTCCAGAGAATATAATATATAACCACGCTCGAGTTATGTGTTAAAAAACATGATGATGATGAAACAGCTGACCCTATATCGAGGTCACGCGATGAATAGCCAAGTGAAATGAGGGAAAAATCACGCTGATCTATTCATTCCCTGGTTCGCTCATTCACGTATATGCATACACGCCTCTGATGCTATTGTAGGGCATTCAATGCGATCGTATTATATGCTCATTGAATGAGTCTGTTATGTGCTCTCTTACAATGGATTTAACGCGGTCAGTGGGTCACTTGAGTGGACTGCCTATTGTACTATTTTGTCGCTCTTGTATCTGATTGAATAGCTCACTCGCAACGTCTTGTAACCACATCGTAAAGGCCTTTCACGTGTGGATTTCTGTCAATGTTCAGATTATTTCCGATCCCACAGATTACTTTTGATCCGAATACTATATACTGTTGGTCCGATTTCATTTTTTTTTTTTTTTTTTTTTTTTTTTTTTTTGAGTGTCTCTATTATGTTGAGGTACATGTGAGGTGAAGGCTTACACGTGTTACGTAATAAAATCACCATGGAGGTCAACTAGCTATAACAACTGGGATTATGGAATTCGCTGTAAATATTTCCGAGTAAGACTTGATACATTGTGGTATTTACTCTCGTATTGGCATATAGGGGCCCGGGGGCATTCCAGTGCATTCTTGTTTTTCTCAGGTTAATTGATTTCTTGTTGCGTCGCAATTCTATGCATTTTCTTCTACGTTCGTTGCGCAGTGTTCCATTTCGAATCGCCTCGTTGGATGTCAGCAAAAAGGATCCACAAATTAGCCGGCTATTTATGCCATCAATTATGCAACGAACACGTTTGGGAACCACGCCAATTAGCAGCGGGAGCTCCCAGGCCATAATTTATTCATAATTATGCCCAGAAATCTGGATGGACATCTCTCATTTAACCGCGCCCTGTTGTAACACACACACCTACATGATGACGTTCATAAAATTATTTTAATTTATTTCGATATAATAAGTTTGGTTGTTTCCTTTTCTCGATCACCTGTGAATTGCCTGTTATAGGCTAAGGCTGTGGCGGCCTTTTTTGTATTCTCGCGGGCAAATGGCTTTTATGTCGGCTATAAATCGGGGGAGGTGCCGTCGCTACAGATATACCCTTACACGAAACTTGCAATCCATATTAATAAACTGTGTCGCAGCCTCGAGCTATGCGTCGACATGGGATGGTGTGGTGCTGGCCAAATTACCCCCGATAGATCTACGAAGAGGGCTATTTTACAATCGACGTTCAACCAGCATTAAATGATACTTCCAAACGCATATACATAATATATGAGTTTGATCATTTCC
>KB296008.1:97965-114693 GCA_000328365.1 Capitella teleta | reverse complement strand
GTAATTAAGGATTGTGTGAGATCTGCGCATGCACCGAATACACCTTCAAAGAAATGAATTTAGCAAATCTTCTGGTTGACATNTGCGATTCATTACAAGGTGAGCGTGTCCCTGCACTTCTGTTGGGGATTCAACAACCCCCCTTAACCCCCTTACTTCCTACCCTTGGAAAACCCTCTGTGTACAACTGTATTTAGACCGTGGAGCACATCCCTCTCTCCGCCACATTAGAACTAGGTCCTGAATAGGGAAGGAGAAGCGGAGAGCCTTGGTTCTCGCTGAATGGGAAGGGGGTTGAATAGACCACCTCCCGGGGGCCCATCCCCAATGCTCGCTTAATGATCTTCTCGCAGAGGTCACGACCTTGACCTCCTTATAACCCACCCTCATGTGCAGACGCTTAATCCGGTATACTCCTGTCTCATCACGCCCGCTGCGTAAAGTCAACACTGCCATCGTATATGTCAATATATATATTATTATTATTATTATTATTATTATTATTATTATTATTATCATTATTATTATTACGGTTACCACGACTCCACTGTAGGCCAAGATGAACACCGGCGCGACACGGGTCCGCACACGAGGGCCATTCAATGTCGTCTTACAAACGTTCATTGTGATGTGATATTGATGACATTGAAACAGGCGGTGCGGCTGACGGATGCCTTATGACATGGCATCACATGACATGGCACTGCCAATACTCGACGTTTATACGGGTCGTGCTTTGTTTTTTATTACTGGAGGTACGGCATCCAACAAGGGTGTGAATGATACTTATTGCGTGTGTTTCTTGCATGTTGTGTGATTGTTGGATTCAACAGGTGCGTGTCTCGTCTCGATGATGTGAAGCAGGCAACTTGTGTCACAATTGTTTTGTTTTTAAATATTATATTATATTTTATTAGATATACATACATATATTATTTTTTTTCTATTTGCAGAATTGAAGCCATGACATCATTCGACGGGGTCACGTGATCAATGCTTTTGACGTCAGTTGAAGGAATCGAAGTGAGATCGACACAATGGTGTTGAAGAGAACCTTCCTGCCATGTTGGCTGAAATCCGAGATCGAACTGAAAGAGTGAAGAGGGATTAACATTGGTGCCTGTGCTATATAAACTAGAAATAAAAAAATATATAACAAATAACTTTAATTCAGTATTTCTTATTATTTGCCGAAATGGAACGACGAAAGTGATGGATATACATTGAATGCGAATTGAACCTTTTGTCCATTCTGTTCCATGTCGTGGGGAGAGTGAGAGTGGCATTCGGGTGAATTAAATTCCCGAGTAGGGGGGAGGGGTTCAGATTCGATTGCTCCGCAGTTAATCCATTTCGAAACATATTGAATTTGGCACGTGGTATTGTATCGACAAGACACTCATTGAAACCGCGCAAGAATTGCTACAATGGCGACCTAACTGAGTTTCAAAGATGCTCGGCGCAGTCCTTTCACTCGCCGTACAATGAGATCGACAGGGAGATTTTACCCCCGACCTTCACCCGACCCCGCCCTTCCCTCCCCACATATGGGAGGAAAAGGAAAAAGTTTGATCGGAGAAGGGAAAATTCGATGCAGTTAAAGTACGCACTTACATAAGATATATTCATTTTTTATTATTTTTTAAATGACTTCAAACATTTGATGAATGGAGCATGGAGAAATAGAGGCGATTTTACGAGGCGAAAAATGGAGGCATACCGGTTGTACACCGTGTATATATGAAGGTAAACAGGTAGCAATATAAATTATTGACATTAATTACATTTCATATATTGACAGATTTTTTTACGATCATCGCGGGAGGTTAAACCGTTAATCTGAGGGTTAAATGCGCCGAATAGCACCACAGGTTCATCTCATAATGTTCGTCTAAATACAGACACAGCCCTTTATGCAGTGCATATGCATTGTGTGCCTCCTTTTCAGCATGGAAATGATAATCATTCAATTTCGGATAATCGTCTTTAAAGCCTAATAACACCTTCAGTAGATCCGTGCTAAACCACACCTCCCCTTCTCCCCAGAGGGCGCGACAGATAGAAGGGGTAACTCTACCCTTCGAGGCTTATTGGCGGAAGCTGAACCGCGGGGATGACGTAACAACGCGCGAACATCCTGTTTAAGGCGGCGTTATCCGTGAATCCGATCCGCCGTCGATTTCACCCTGGGCATAACTGTACACGGCACCCGGGGGTTGGGGAGGCGGGCAAATGAACGCCGCACTATTTTCTCACTGCGACAGCGGGCAGACTCAGGAGGCGGTGAGTAGGCAGTGGTTAGGCAGCGATTCCATCGGCCGATCTGTCATTATCCATTCAGTGTTAATGAGTGTAGACGGAGATGCAATCGGAGGGCGAACTCCCCGGGAGCAGAAGCGAAAGCAGCTGGAGATAGATTGGGGGGCCGGGCAGCTCGATCTTCGCGGGGGGCCTTGCGCGGTGCCAAACGCCGATCAAGCCCACATGCGCCCCCTGTCAACGGCAGCGCGAACAGCATGATGGAGAGCGTAAACGACTCTGTGGAGCAGCGTCTTCGGGCGGGAGACGGTTTATTCTGATAAATGAAGGAGCCAAATGATGTTTATATTGCTATATATTGCTATGCTGGGGTATACAGTCTATACACACTAATCTCTATTGGGCAGCGAATGTCGATACAATTTCTGAACTCTCTTTAATGTATGCGCCTTCGTATTCAAGAGGAACGCTCTTTATTTTTATTTTTTATTTTTTTATTTTATTTTTTTTTATCTGATGCGTTGTTACATTTTGTTGCCCCTGCGGTTTCGCCCTGCATGCGTCTTAATTAATGCATAATAATGTTGCATAATATACGTTGCTGTCTCTATCAGCGACAGGGTCAGGTGCGGAGAGAGTCTTCTGTGTTGTGCGTACACACGTGTCGCAATGGACAACAACACTGTGGCTGTCCATTTCCAAATCAAGATGCACAGACACGTCATAAAAATCTGCTCGCGTTTCTTGATTCGATTAGCTTTGCGCTGTTATGGCGATAATTCAATGATTAGACGTGATTACGCCGCCTAATTACGCTATTGTTCGCCAGGAGGCGTCTTCTGGTCCTGAACATGCGCTGCGACATCTCGTCAAATCCCGCGAGAAACGTCGGTCGCGCACAGTCATCGGACGCTTCGTTACAGGGCACTCCCTGGGGACGATTGTTTCGTGTTCCCAGCGAGGAATAGACATGGGGGTGGATCAACAACCTGACAGTGTTTTAACTCACCTTTTGATGTTGTTATGCAATGGGCCCTGCACCCCCCTCCCCTCCCCTCCCCGCATGGGTGCATTACGCGGAAAAAAGAGAAAAAAAATCGAATGCCAACATATCTGCGGGCGATCTTCTGTGATACGAAAATTTGTTTTCGCACCTTTTGAATGTATTTTCACTCTGCTCTGTGACGGGGAAAAAATAAAATACAATAAAATACAATAAAATACAATACCACCGCCGGGTGTGATCGCTATCCCAGGCTCATTTTCTGATAATTTCACCCCTGTTTTTGATAGATAAGATAAGATAAAATGAGCGCGAATTGCAGCTGAAAAATAGCCGACTCGAAAGCGTTTAAGATGGCAGATCAAGAGGTTGATACACTGTTGTCAATCTGAGAGGGGGAGGGGGAAGGGGAGAGATCCCGGGGGAGGGGGAGGGCGGTATTAGGCCTGTCAGTCGGAGCCACTCAATTCATTTTTGCGCTCATTGCCCTAACATCAGAAGTGCATAAAATATTTATCAACAGAAGTCACATTTGGCACATCCCCCTCCCTCCTCTCTTCCCGCTAAGGGAATGGATCATCTCGCAAGAATTGTTTACAGAATTCGTTATTGGCCATTATGCTAGTGCGCATGTTTGACCTAAAAATATTGTTTTGTCTAGCGTCAGAATTGGCAGCGCTAGAAATGGTTCAGACGTCGAGCGGAGTTTCTCTTTAAATAGAATCGAAATTGTTTACAACAGAAACTTAATTTTGAATGAAATCGACATTGAGTTTTATACGTGTTTGGCGCGTGTCACCGCTTAGAATTAGGGCATTTTTAGTATAATTATTATAATTATTATAATTATTATCGAATTGCACTAATCATTCATCACTTAGCTAGCAACGAAATCTTTTCCCGTGTCAAAGGTCAAAGTAGAAACCATCAATAAAGGATTTTGATTTTGTTTGGCTCATTTTAGCTAAAGTCACGTGTTCGAAGACTGGCGGCTGAATGCGCATGCGCGTCACAATAGAGGTAGCAGCGAGTCACAATGAGCGTAGAGGTACCAAGCACGTTCGCGGATTAAGTGCCCGGAGAAAAAATTGCAACAAATGAATGAGAGAAGAAAAGTAAAAAAAGTTTTATCGGAATAATCACGAATACGCTCCGACAGTTGTTATGTGAAAAACGTGATTGCGTCCAAGTTTTAACGGGCGTAAAGATGCGTTTATACAAGTGGATACTAGAGTGATTTCAGCGCTGATCGGCAATGATTGACCTACTATAGATCATTTTGTTTGCATCGAACACCTTCTATCTAACGAAGGTGTTTACATTCGATGAATGTGACACACCCAGCTGTTGCATCCCACGAATACAAATATACTACATCCACTATATAGACTGACCGCTTGACCGGTCTATACGACCTCCCAAAATTATAATTTAGAATATTACGGTTAACAATTACGTCGCATTACGTAACAAACGACGCTTTTAATTGCATAACCGGCGAGTGATGCATTATGATAATGCAAATATGTAAATTGTTGGAAACATATTTCTCAATTATGTAACATTTGACAGTGAGGCAGGTGCTTGCTCATAATCAAAAAATGTCAGTACTCAGACATTATATTTAAATTACTGGATATATTAAAATTACGTCATCGAGTACTCGGTCGTGTGTGCAGCTGTCTCTGGTCATGGCAGTTTTCTGGGCTTGACACAGATGTGACCGCACCGCACATTTGACCCCTGACCCTTTGGGGAGGCACCCCATGGGCGAGGGAGGTTCGCACGGGGGCCTCTCCCTCCCGGCCCTGCTCTCCGTTCACCTGTCCTCAGACCTAATGAGGAGGAGAAGGAGGCGGAGGAGGAAAGGGCCCCGGGCGCATGATCGTCATTAGGGAATGCCGAAAATGGCAGCACGCGATACAAAAAAAAAAAAAAAAAAAAAAAAAAACAAAAAAAAAATACAGCAAAATGGTGAAATTTGAAGGGTGGAAATTTAGTATTAAATAGGATCATATAGATGGGTTGATCGTCCTTGGGACCTTTCCTGTGAATGGTGACGACTTCCTCGCTAAGCCCTCACCCCTCGAGGGGGGAATTCAAAGCGCGCTTTCGTGCGTGAAATCTTAGTAACAATTTTAATCGCCGGTCAAGAAGGGTGGAAGCTATGTTGAACATATTGAACAACACCCATTTCTAGTGCGCATGCTCTTGGTGAATCGCTGAGTCGTACTGTGATTATTCGTATACGGCGCGCCGTACGACAGCGGCTAAATAAAGCGTGAACGGAAAGCGCTGGCTCAGAAAAATGGCGCCCGTAATTTCGGCCTCCCGACACCTCATCGTCGTTCTGTGCCGCGCCACCTGGCAGAGATAAATCAGTCATCGAGGGGGGCCGGGGAGAGGCTCCGGAGATGGCCCCGGGGAAGGGGATGTGCGCCCGGCAAGCCACTCGTGCCTCGCCCGGTCGCTCCTGGCAAATGCTTGTTGAGGCAACTCAATCAAATTTCGAGTGCGGTCGAAAAGAGCGATCGTTGACGTCTCAAACTGATGGCTGTCAATCATCCAATGGGTATTTTTTAATTTCGCATAGATTGATAATTACACTCACACAGAATGAGGAGATAAAGAGGAGGCAGGAGGAGGAAGAGGAGGAGGAGGAGGGAGGGGTTTAAGAGGAGAGGCCTTCGATTACAGAATCGTGGGAAATTCACCTCTTTCACGGTTCATTGAAGAATGGCGCTCGGTGGTATGGATCGCCGTCTCGAGTATCGAGGGAGACGAAAAACCTCCTCCCCTGTGCTATTAAAGAGGGAAGCGGGCCCTGGCAACCTTGAGGCGCCATTGTCTGAGTCCATCACGATTATTTCCAGTTCGTATCGATCGTTCCTCTCAAATTGTTACTTTCGACGAAGACCCTTGCGACCCGTCAATAACTCCGTTCGATACCTCTCCCCAGCCCCCTCGCCGAGGTGTTTCGCGTGACGAAATCGCTCGCTCGTCATTAACGGCGTGATTTTCGCTCCAGCGCATGCTCTAATCATCTCTCGCAACACCTCGCTCTGTCGCGAGATAACCTTCGGAGTGTCGCTCGCACACCTGCGAACACACGCGACAGGCTCAGCGCCGCGAGTCTCCAAGGTGCATATAGTAATAATAATAATAATAATAATATATCCGAGCAAAATATATAAAAACAAAATAAGGTATTAGGAGAAATATAAAGAGTTTATCTTCAATTACTAATTAGCGATCATTCGGTCGGCGATGTGCGCTGTACTACGAGGCGGCCTGAGTTGTTTGTCACCGTCGCCGCACTTGAACGTATGAATAATTCGCGAAGATCGCCGGAGCCATGAATAGGCGGCGCGCATGGCCGATGAGTCCCGTGACGTATGAGGTCGTTCCGCTTGATTGCTTCCCAAGGTTCCGCTCCATCGATTTCATGGGAAGAACCACGTGACAGGGAAAGAAGACGCGCATGCGCACAGCAGCGTATAGTCCAATTCGCGAAGTAATCATCCGTTGATATGATTTCATTTTTCCGGGCAATCCGAACCAAGCGCCTTATCACCGTTATCAGTGGTGATCAGCTGCAAGAATCGCGCGCCAAACTGCCTTCCCTTCCACTCACTCCCCCTCCCCATCACCCCTCTGCCGCTATTTTCCGTGTAATCAGGCCTCTTTTCACTGCGTCACCATAGCAACCGCTGGCGTCCAGTTTTTGCACCGCTGATGATGAGCCTCCGTGACCTAGATCTTCGATGACGTAACCGCCCTCAGGCCGGAAACCGGAAGTGCCGGAAGTGAGAGCGGGAGCACCACGTGACTACTGTCCGGCTTAATTGCGTGCTATCCGCATGCGAGCTGTTTCGCTGGTATTCCGCGGGTGGTATATAAACATACGTTTTGTAACGGTGTGCCCCGGCCGCCCTCCGCAGTCAGACTGGGGTTTATATTCGGAGCCTACAAACGTTTATTTCGATTTCGCTTTTGACGCAGGCAGCGGCGGCTTTCCCTTTGAAAAGAGGGCAGAAGAAAGAAATACAGTGTGCGGGCCTGCTATTGTGCCCACGTCGACGACCGCCTTTACATGCAAAACGAGCTACATTCAGGAGTATATGGCTCGCCAACACAATGCAGTCTCGTCTCCTGTATATGCACAGAAGCCCCCCACCCCCTCCCCCTCAACCCCCAGAGCGTAGCAGATCCATATACATGCACACTACGTTGTCATATGGAATATAATGGCCTCGATACAACTCTCTTTGAGAGCGGTTTTCAAAAGAAGGAAATATTGCTGAGGTACAAAAGATGGCGGCTCCATTCGCGGCACTCGCCTCGCTGAGTTATTAAAATGAAGCTCATGTTATTGCGAATGAAAACAAACCACTTTTACTTTTAAGCATACTTGTAAGATGAAAGTATATTTTAGCCATCACAGAAATTGAGTTCCATTAACGTTACTCAATATTCACTCTAGCACGAAATAGAAAATGTCACAACGATGAATTTCACCGTCACACTTCGTGTCATTCAGTTACGTGGAAACTTTTTACTTTTCACAGTTCAAAGTTTCAAGTTGCATTGAAATATTTTATTATCTGCCAAAAAGTATTATTCACAATGCAGACACGAATGTGACACATATGCCAATGCAATAATAACCATACTCAGTAAATTTATTCAATTATATTCAACTGGAGCTGATTGTAGATAACAAATAGTAAAATTACCGTATGAGGTGCATTATGATGATCATAACGAAATAATTATGCACTGTTTCATGCAATACATGAACCTGTTATGTTAATTAATAACAACACAAGCAATTCTAGTAGATTGCTACACCCCCCAAGCATAGAAATGCATTACGCAATATATCTGCCTGTTGAGACATGAGACTGGATTTTTGTCAATGTGTTCTAATTACAGGATATTTTATTGTTACGTCACAGCGGCTTTTCGGGTGATTCGCTTGTGAGATCACGTGGTATAAATAAACCGTCGTCAAAACATAGCCATAAAAAAACCCTCCATATGTTGATTTCTCATAATACCCATAATTATTATTATTATTATGTTTTACAACCAACTGATCCCACGCATTGCCCAAATCGCTCGTTCCCCACGAGGGGGCCCGGGGGTCGGGCCAAAGCAATAAGGACGATAAGTCATTCATCGTTATCCCTGGGGTCAGCGGAGCGGGGGCCCCCTGGCGGCGGAGTGGGGAACAGCGCTGAGATGCTTACGGTGGAATTAATGTCAAATCAGGATTGCTTGATGAAATTAATTCGACAGACAGGAGTTATGGAGCCATATCGCAAGGGACGGGGAGAGGGAGGGGCTGGCGGGAAAAGGGGCCGACTCCGGTCTTTACGACCCGGTTTTATTGCGCGCATTGGAGGAATGTTATGACGTTTTATGCTCGGTCTTTTTTAGCCGCTGGTAACACGCACAACCCGCACGCACGCACATGGGCATTCCTGGAATTGGACGCACGTTTCATAAAAGATTACGTCATTAAGCCTTTTCTAATTCATGGACATAAACTGAATGAGTGATGTAATGATATTATTAATAATAAAATCACCTGGATATTCAATATGTTAATTCATATGTAGATGGACTCTGCCTCACACAAAAGATGTACTTGGTCGCTGAGTGCATCCAGAGGTTTTTAACACTCAAAACACTCAACGTTCGCTTCCCCGATCCGCCGCAAGGGGCCGCTATCGTCCGGAGCTCCCGACGGGGAAGGAACGAACCTTTCACCCCGACCCTAAAACCGAATTTCCACTTCATCCTTTCATTACATCATTCCGGGACGATTTTTCGTCATTGTGTAGGAATTTCGCGGATGTTTTTATTCTACTGAAGCTACGGTACGTCGCAATGCAGCTTTTTCGCGCTCTTTTGTGATGCGTTCGCTGCCTGTGTGACCTTTTGTGAAGGAACCAATGACATTCCGGCTTTCAAAAGGATGTTTTCTCTTTCGAGGAGTTACCATGGCAACCGGCGAATTTCCAGGAAGAGCTTGGCTTTAGAAGCGAGCGGATTAAAAGCCCGTTATAGGCCCGATGTGCGCGAATTTCAGCTTGTAAATACCAGCAGCTTCTTATTGATAATAATTCCTAATTTTCAATTTTGTGTAAAAGACCAGCTTTACCGACAGGTAAATATACTGTATCTATGCAACACAGCGAAATATATTATACGTGCATTAAAATATTCTGTGATCGATATCAAAGTAATTATGCGCTCGCCACTGAAGTAAAGTATATTTACGAGCCGCAGTGTTTCAAGTAGTGAGATCATTTAATTGCCCCCTTGGTCACTGACAATAACAAAGGGAAATAAAATACTTCCTACGACTTGTAGCCATTTTACGTCCGATGTTTCGAATTTCCCCGAGGGTAAAATGAACGTCTCCTGAACAAAACGGAGCATTTTCTCCGCCACAATGGCAGCGTCGAGACCTTTGTGAGAGTTTTGTTTACGTGAGTTGCGCGCATTGTGACGCTTGATCGACGAGAGCTTCTCGTGTCCACCGGCAATCGCCACGTTGCAATAAATGCTGGCATTTTATGACTCCACAGCATCCGTCAGCCGGAGATACCTGGCTACCGTAGAGCTCCGTACGACGCCCTGTCGATTTCGACC
Organism: Capitella teleta; assembly: GCA_000328365.1. Lineage (NCBI taxonomy): Eukaryota > Metazoa > Annelida > Polychaeta > Capitellidae > Capitella > Capitella teleta. The sequence continues at coordinate 104,768 of KB296008.1, read as the reverse complement.
TGGATTAAGCGCGCAGCAGTTAATTTCAATTTTTCGCGCTGCTAGAAATCCAGGATCGTGACCGCGCATGCGCAAGAGGCAGTTCTCGGGATTCGTTCGTGGATACACTGCATGTCAGATCCTGACGCCTTTCGTGTCGAGGAATTATCGCTCACTTCCGCTGTGTACACACGGAAGCGAGGCTGCGCATGCGTGGAGTCTGTTAAGCGGTGTTTGCCCCCTGATTGCAGCGTCATCTGGCGGCAGAATCTGATAACATTCCGGACCATTTCCGGTGGAGAGACGTGAAGAGAAAGAGAAAGATTTCTACTCCAGAATATCTCAAAACGTAATTAGGCTCAGTAATTTGAGATAATGACCGATTTTGAAAGAGAAGCTCCATATTTGGGTCTGAATTTGAAGCATTTCAAATTAGTCGGGAAAACAGCAGCTGCATTGTGACCGCTTTAGCCTCCAAGTTCAAACCCACTGCCAAGGTCAAATCGAATGTTGACATTGAAGATGAGATGCCAAGGTCAATCATAATTCATTTCTCTCAGCAAACTGATCGCCATTGTTCGAGCAAAAACTTCAATTTCGACGATTAATCACCAAATGCTCCTGTGATTAATCGCCCAAAGTTTTTAGGCCATCGGCGAAACTTTTATGACATTCTGCAGGGAAACTGATTGGAATATTATGTAAAAGACGTCAATGCTGAAATCGACATATTGTTCGTCTTCCCATGTCACGAAATTGACAGATCAGAAAATGTTGGCCAAATTCTGTCGCTTTTAATTTCACACACAATCTCATACACATGGTCAAACTCTTCAAAGGATGTCATGCGGTTGTATGTTTACGGGGTTGAATGACCTTTAGGGGGGGGGGGGTGGACGCAGGGTTTTGTTTACAAAAGTTCCCAGCCTATAGCGCCTCGGTTAGAGTCCGTATTTCCGTCTCATATCCGATCGGTTGCGCTGTTTTCAGGCCGGTTTATCCTCCACCGGAAGTCGGTCGCCGGATACAAGTCTCGTGCAGCGTGACGTCGTTGAATGTCGACGTCGCGTGTGTTGCAATGGACAATTTCCATATTCGTCGCACTGAGCTAAAGTTACACGGATTGGCAATATTCGACGACGCGAAGCTTCGGTCGCAAACGGAAGCGAAATTTCAATAATAAAGGGAATTCCACGCGAATCTCCGATTGACTGCGATGACCTCGAACGTCGAACTCGCATGACGCGAAAGCTTAGCCGGAAGGAGGCAGCACGGTCGACGGGGGGCTATATACGCGCAAATATAACACTCCGTGAGATAACACTGTAGCTGTACAATGGACACTGTTATGTTTTTATAATTCGTGTCGTATTAATATTATTATTTAAAAAAAGACGCAATTAAACCTTTCAAATTGCTCTTTATTGTTTAACCATGGGACCTCGAACTGGCCGTGAACACCTAGTATATTGAGCGGCACGTCAATGACGTCACGTGGCCCTGAGGTGGCACTGACACGCCTTAAAAGCCTCACTGACACAAGAAAAATATTGTGACGGCCAGAATGGAACACAAACTCTGATTCAATACCAAATTGCGCCGATTGATTCGCAAAGAAAATATTTTTGTCGTCTGAAAGCAAGTTTCATACGAGGCCCCGGTCGCCCCCTTAAGGAGAACCCCCTGCCTGGGGTGTGCGTATGTGCGTGTATATATTGGGCAGATTAATAGCATGCACACCTTGCATGCACACCTGAATCAGTGTTGCTCCATGTATTTAATTATGCGCTTACCTGTAATTATGCGCTTACCTGTAAATAGTATGCATAAATTACGCGATAAACAAAAGTGTACAATTTCGATGCGAATAACCTTATATATATATATAATTATATAGAATATGTTTGTGGGTGTGATTGATGCATTAACCATTATGAATGAATGCACATATATAATGTGTAATTAATATTGCCATTGGTTTTATTTTCATCATACTACTCTCCAGTGCGCCATGTTTTTCATTATGTTAATCAGCGCTAATTACTGCGGTCGTAAATTTATCAGAGTATAAAGTGCAATATAATTATTCAGAGAGAATCCGAATAATTAAGGAAATGAACTTGTTTTCTCTCATAATTATGAATGAACTCGTAATTAGTTCAGAGGTTGAACGGTCTCCTTAATGAACTCTTCGCATTAATTAAAAGGTCAAATTCAAATCTGAAGCCGAGGTCACTGACGTTTTTATTCTCACCTTGGGCAGGTGTGATGGCGATTGTATCGGAAGAGATACGATCGATGTTATCGCCGGTCAGTTCGGTGTGTGAATGTCATCATGTTATACATACGGACACAAAAAGTATTTTTACAACGCGTCACGTTATGACGTCACGTTCTGACGTCATGCACGACGGGAATTTACAACACGCTTTATGGCGTTTGGTTTGCGTGAGGAAACAAAATGCTGAACGGATTGTATTAAGGGCATTTGTTTTTAATGAATTTCTTTGTGGCTACGCAAATGCTAGAGAAAACACGCACAGAGGTCAGGGCTCAGGTCAACAGGTCACTTTGGTTGGGTGATTAGTCATTATGTTGTTATACCAATTAATTAATTAACGTAATTTTGATTAGTTTGAGTAATGTGCGATACACATAACGTCAAATACATTTTATCGTTATGCAACGATAAAATTAATCATAATAATCATCATAAAGAACTTACACAAAATGAAAAGAAAACAGAATGGTTAACCACTACAGGTATAAGTGGTGTACCATTAGTGGTTTTTTAAGAATTCGTTTGAAAGTTCAAAGAGGAGACCGTGTACATCGCACATGGACGGATCATGGCGCTGGAGAATGAAGGAAGTACGCATGCGTGCCCAATTAAACTCAACACGCTTACTAATCTCTTTTTGGCTTTTAAAATAAGTTTGAAAACGGCTTCTGTGAGTGGTGTTATGGCCTCTTCAGTTGCCACTGGAGCGTGAATTAAGCAGGTGCATTGTGGGAAGTGTACCTTATGCTGGCAGGATTAATAAAAGCATAATTGCACTCATTCGGAGGGATATGCCGGGCATTATGGCTCCTTTCAGACGTTAGATTCAGTCGTGCGCGGAAAGAGCGCGCAGGATATTACTCGCAGATCAAAGACTGTTTCTGTCTCAAGTTAGCCGACCGACCAAGCATACGAGCGCCATCGATTCCTGCTTGCGGGGTGCCTGGACACATGATTGACAGCTTTCATGGCCCATTGGCAATTGGCCGATATGCGCCATCAACGGCAGGGGAAGCAGCGCACCTGCATGTCCACGGACATATACGGCGGTTTGTACGCGTGGTCCCTGGCTCGCACCCCGCCCCCCTCAACCCTCCACATGTGGCACGCTGTCCAATCCAAAAACCATCAAAGACATTCCTCCTGCGATGACAACAGCATTTCCATGGCAACCAAGTAGGCGACCGACCAAACCCACCGGACGCCTGCTTGACCACACGCGTGCTTCCATGGCAACCGAGTTTAAATGACATTTTAAAGTCTGTGATAATAATTATTATACCTGCGACCTAGAAAAAAAGTGCTGTAAAAAAAATCGGAAATAAATATCTTTAACGTTTAAAATGAAATACAAAACCGATAGGGGATCATTTGATAGACGTTTATATGGGATTTGTAATTGCCATAAGCCAATGCACCTGCTTCATGAATATTCATGAAGGTATTTAATGCTAATAAGGGCTTTAATAGTACGGTACCGTGTCCAACCTAATTTAGGCAGCCGGGCCAAGCTGTATCCACGCTAGGTTTTAGCATCACAATGACTGCGTGGTCATTTCACCGATCAATCATTATTGATTACCTTGCAATATATATGGTGGATGCCCATTGTCCACTAAACAACGCTACTGTTGATTAATTACTCAAATTGTATTCATAGTATACGCCCCCCCCCCCCACTGTTGTGCTGTTTATAATATAGCATCGTGCATGCAACCCAGTGTTTTGTTTTTGGTTACCCGTTTGAATGGTGTTATGTCATGCAATCTCAGTCGGTAACTGGCCTATGTCCATTCATAAATACGTATGTTATACCGAATAGTCATAATTATATATACTATTACATAAGTTATAGGTGTTGCTTGTATCGACAGATGCCGTATTGCTGGCGTATATTTCGGATTTATTTGATTGGTAACATGTAATCATATACAATGCTACATAATATGTATTATGCGCTGTTTTTTAATGCATGTTTACTTTAAGTCTTTATTAGAGTTGTGAACGTTTATGTTCTTCACAACCGATGAAAAGAAATCCCTGGTGTCGATTTCATATAATTATTAGTAGTCTTCGGTTAAAGTTTGGCGTCTCAAACTTGATTAATAGTACAACTGAGAGAGCTGTTATTTTATTTATATATTTTTCAGATGTTGACTTTATTTTTTAATTTTTTTTTTTAATTTTTTTTTTTTAATTTTTTTTTTTTTTTGCGAAAGGGAAAAGGGATGGGGAAAAGGGGGGTGCGTTATGATTGCCAGTGAGATAAGCGAATCCGTAGATGCCGATGTTTTTAGGCTTTCATTAATAAATAGTTATGTAATTATTGTTGACAAAAATGTATCAATGGTAATCCCCCAAAACGTGATCAATTATTAGTGTTTTGAGTTTAAATTTAAAATGTATATCGCTCTATTATTTGTATAGGAATAATTATCCTGGCGAGGAATTAAACCGAATTAATTAATTGATGAATTAAACCGAAATAACCCGACCTTTGAACCCGTGTGGCCTGAAAACGAACTCACGCTAAGATACCCAGTCTTATTAACAGTTCAACACTAGTCCTTGTCCTTTTATTTCATGCAGTTATATAATATATATTGAAGTACATTAACATTAACATTAACATGCTAATGCATGACATAATATGTTAACATCGGTCGATTTCATTCTGGGATAACATCATAGCCCAGAAGCACATTTCTGGGTATTTGTATATCTCCGGGTCGGCGGCAATGGGAGCCAATGGAGAGGAGGCCATTGAGCGTCTTAAGAGCGGCGGTCAACATCAGGGCTTCAAAGCTAACTTCGCTCATCTAGCGTTTCACACGGCCATCTTGGAGTCGGTGAAGGTGTCGAAGGCAAACACTCGCCTGCTCGGATATCGCGGAACTTCCGGTGACGGAGAGGACGCACTTCCGGTTCGCAGAATGCCGAAATTTGAGAAAAGTTCTTCAAACAAATGCAGCGTCCGGATAGGGTGACTCCGGTCCAACTCCTGCATGATCTGCCTCGTCCGTCCTCACTTCCCTTCTAGCCTCCCCCTCCTCCTCCCGGTCCTTTCACCACCATAATCTTAACCCCGGATCCACGGCTCCCTCTTAAAGACGATTGGATTCAAGACAGGAAGAAATAATTGAAATTAAAACGATTGCACTTGTAGACTCGATCATGTAATCATTACGCACAACAAAAATAGAAAAAAAATTACTACTATGTAGTATAATTATTTGAGATTAGGTCGAAGACCCTTGTCTAAGACCGGTCGTCGGTCTAAGGCCGTCCTCGGTCGGATCTCTCTGTGTTTACCTTTGATGACGTGTGATGTGCGGTGAGCGAGACGCAAAGAGCTCCATTCATTCATAATTAAGTATCACGAAAGAGCAAAATGCACGCGACGAGAATTCACCTGAGGAGGGAGGTTCTCCTTGTTGAGATTAAATCGATTCTATTCAACTGTTGCAGGGTGTTATGTAACCCAGGAATCTCCCTCGGGATGCCATGGGTCATCGCGTGCAATCTCACTAATGCTAAGGAATTCCCACTTCTAAGTCGGCAGGTAATGCATGCTCTTACGTCACAAACGTTTGCAGTTGTCTTAAAAGTATTATTACGAGCGTACAATTGCATGCTGCTGTTAACTTATTTGCAGCTTTAATCAAGCCAATTATTATTATTAATTTTTTTTTTTTTTAAATACATGTAGCATATATTTTTGGTTGCCTGCATTGACTACTGATTGACCGTTCGGCCACCTGGATTGACCAGGTGAGGCTGAGTGCTTCGCTTAATCCGCTCTCAGAGGTCGCGAGCTTCCGATCCGATCCCTGTCATCTGTGCCGCGAAGTAAACACCAATGACGATTACTGGGCGAAGTGAGTGTTTGCTCCTCTGGGAGAATCCACCCCACAAATGGGAATTTGTTTGCTCGAGGGAAAAATTATCCCCAATTAAAAGTGCAAGAACCACTTGGAGTGTTTGGAGACCATCTTGAAAGCGCAGAGGCCAAGTACCGCTCTGTCGCTATACTTACTATCGCCATGGCAACGTGTATACATGTATATGTCTTAAAATCGCCATGGCAACGTGCGTAGAAACACGTATAGTCTTGCGCATGCACGGAGATGTGGGTCTGCATCACCTTTTGTGTGAATGACCCTCTTTGTAATTAAGGGCTGTCAGCCGAATAACCACGCTGTCAGTCAACCTGTCATCTGTATGCCGTTATCTCGCGTCACTCGACCTTTCTCTAGTTATATACATATACAGAGGGCGGCGCAGAAAAGGGCTTTAAAAACTGGAAACTGAAATTCAAGGATGTGAAACGATTTCAGTTTAGCATGTTTTTTTGGTTTTTTTTTTTCTTTCTCACTCTCACTGTCACTAGTATGTATTTATACATAGCATTATACAACCTTTTAAAAAAATACCTGAGTAAAAGTTCCACGCATATTTTTTTTTAATAAGAAAATATATACGCAGAAGAAAAAAACAATCCCATGATTAAAGGTAAGCGCAGGAAGGTGGGGGGGGGGGGGGG
>KB296008.1:76826-88265 GCA_000328365.1 Capitella teleta | reverse complement strand
GGGGGCGTGATTAATCTAATCACATTCTCGTCATGACATGACTGTTATAGGCTACTAAATGAGGTGCCATCTCAGTTCAAAATGCTGCTGCAGTGGGTGAAGTTTCATAGCTAATTAAAACAAAAGAGATTAACTTTTTGAAATTAGACAGAACATAATTATGTTGATTCAAATGAACATTGTTTGAAACAAACAATATAGAGAGTGGGCCAAAAGTAGTCTCTCTACTCCATGTTAACGATTTCGATGCTGTTCAATGGCGCTGTGTCTTCCGATAAACTGTTACAGAACAGGTCGCAGCGTAAAAACCACGCAAAGATAAATACATACTCGTGTGTGGTTGGTATAACATTTCATGCTGCCATTCATATGACTTTTATTTAAATTTCATCAACATCTATGCCGATTTGTTTTAATTAATAGAATGCGCCGAACATTCCGTGATATTTCCTGTTTTGGCGGCAAACAGGGCCCCGGACCATGGATAGGCTTCATTGAACGCACAATGAAGGCAACGCCCTCGCACTATAAGTATTTCTTAGTTTGGGAGTGCTGCTGTTTTAATTGTCACACTAATGTTTATCTCCTAAAATCAAAATAAAGCAGAGAGTTTGCATTGAAGCGTCATTCAAGAGATGAAATTCCTTGATGCTCGTTCAGGGGCTCATCTGATTAAACTCTTCACGATCACACAGAACAAGCATTTAAATGTTCCTCCCTCATTAAAAAACGACTTTTTATTTGATATCTTTGCATAAATTGGCGCATAATGAGTTCGTCAATCCACACTAGGTAATTTTATTGGGGGAATAATTGCTCAATTTTATCAAATTTAGAAGTTTTGTTTGTGCCATGGAGTAGGTGGACTACTTTTGACCCACTCTGTATGCGAGTACACAGACTCTATCATAGAGGGAGCTGTTAACGGAAGAGAAGTCGCTTCAGTGCTTTATTTGGGGCTAAACTAATTTGACGCCGACGGTGTCACCCGAAAGTGAAGAAACGTACACACGATCAAAAGAAAAACGAAATAAATTCATTAAACGAATTTGAAGTTATTAAACACCAATGCTTTGAGATTGTGTTGGAGGAAGTTCTTCTGAAAGTGTCTTTTAATCTGGTTGCAAGATAGCCCCAGTGCAGATATGTGAACAAGTTAAACGGTTATGTTTGGTGTGTTGCAGGAGCTCATTCGACTTGATTGATTTAATTCAACTAATGAAACATCCGACTAGTTTAAAAGTTTAAATTAACGGCGAAATGGTAATGAATGAATGATGGATTAGTTTTTTTAATTTTTATTTATGCATTATTATAAAATGAGAGCTGATCACACAAGGAGAACATTTTGTGTTGATTCTGATTATTTTATTCAGGTAAATGACACAATATTCATTTATCGATGTGGCGCTTACACAACAAGGAAACACACAACGGCTTTATTTGACTCCAACACATTGTGCACAGTGAATTGAAGAATTTATTTAATCTGAAAATGCACGTCTACTCTCCAAAAATATAGTCGAATTTCGGATATTCTGTAAACCAGTCGGATAGTCGGATACGGATTCGGATAACCGTGCATCCCTAGCAATAATACAATGTACATTTACTTTCGTTATAGGGCTGGAGCTCTTTGAAGTGAAATCTTAGAAACGTGATGTTAACCTTTGTTCTTATCTGATACAAAATTAAAGAGGATATTTCGTAATTTATTTCTTCCAATAAAATTACCTGGACGCTTTTCATTCTCCTCATTGACAAAAAGTAGATACTCGCATGAAATGAACAGGGGCGATACTGACTACAGTTAAGACATGTGTAGCAATGATGTCCACGCGTATAATGTACAAGTGTACGTACGTATATAGTATACGCGTTTGCATAGCACTGCCGGAGTACTTCGGCTCCCGACCCAATAAGCCATGTTCCATCTCGTCCACTTCGTCCAAATCCGAGCATTGTTCTGGAGACAAACGGAATGATGAGGAGATGCCGACGAGGCATGAATCCAATTTAATTGAATATTAATCTCGGCCCTCAGAGGCTCAGAAGATGGAGTCCATGTCGACCCCTCCCCCCTGCCTTCCCTCGCGAGATACGATCCGCGAGCAGCTCAACAGTCGCCACGGGGACCCTTGCAAATCGCCAGCAATGGTCCATTATAATCAAATGCCCGGGCGCCCGCGGGCGAGGAGGCTGCCCGGGCCTGATAGCGCGGCGGCGGACAGGACCATATTGTCGGCATGTTCTCCGGGGCCCAGCGCCTTGTGCACGGGGCGGATCCCGGCGGCCCTCCATCTCGGCTATTGAATTAAATGGATTACAATTAATCGCTGTCCATCGGGTCCAGCGCTGGCTGCATAACCATATTCATCTCCTCGCCCGTCCGCTCGACTGCCTCGCTGATGAATGCCCCGCGATAAAACGTCGATTTCGCCAAACTAATCGCTGAAGTCCACTTTGCTTGGAGGCGGATTCGATTAAGCGACGCGCATTGCGCATGCGCTCCAGTAAGGAGGAATCGCGTCACGAGAATTAGCTGCTAATACGCGCGCCAATCTGGCCTGTTAATCCAATACCTCGGCGAAGTACTTCACTGCGGTCATCCTAATGTCCATTTCATCCGAAGTTTCAAGATCTAGGGGCGTTTCTTTATACATCGCGTGGGTTACAGCTGCCTCGTGGCTCAGGTGTTCCGTGCGAATCCAGGAGAGGGCGCTGCTGCCAGGAAATTAAGCGCTACTGCCGCGTCGTTGCATGTAGATGCTTGAGCGCTAAAGCCGGCACTTGGAGCAGATTTTGATGACAAACTCGAAACTGGAAGCCGACCCGTTCGCACATAAAAGGGACTGATTTGATTAATCTTTCGCCGCACCTGCCTTCGTCCGGGGAGTAGGCGAAGCAGGATGGGGAGGAGGAGAAGGGAGAGGGGGAGTCCTTTGTCGGCTACAAGTTGTGATTTGTATCAACACCTGAATGAATAATTCACCTGGCAGCTTTATTCCCCGGATTAGCAATCCGGCACGGATCCGTGGTTTAGACGCACGCAAAACCTTCGATCCGTCGCTCAGGTATACGTCCTTTTCAAAAGTCATGTATCAATTATGAAGCGCGAATCTCCGCAAACCGGAAGTTCGAACGTGATATGGATTATATCACAAGGCCTTTATCCAAAGGGCCACTCGATACGCGCTAAAAAGGCCGCACATATATATTCAGTCGATATACAACAAAAATCATACATAGTGCCTTGTTTCTTTTCAAGCAGCCTCACACGTGTACTGCCCGCAGGCGAAAACCCCATCCTGAGGGTATGTCGCAGATTTCTTCATAATGTACATTTTTTCCCTTCTCTTTTCGATACTTTTGTTTGGTCCGCGGCGCTTGTTTGCTCAGCTGGTTACAAACAAAAGTAGCGTCGAAAAAAAGGAAACTTTCTTTGATCTGGTTGCATCGAACGCAGCTTCGTTTTATCCATTCAATTACACAAAACACCCGCAAACAACTTGCAACACAATCTGACGCCATGCCTGGATCATCCCGCGCATGCGCAGGACATCTCCCGGGCGGCGCCATCTTGTAAAGCCAGCGGATATGACGCAATCGGCGGCTGTGCGTTTAATTCGAGATGGAACGTGACTGCCCGGGTGGCGACGGGGTTAAGTTCCAGGGGCGAAGGGCGACGTCGCACAAAAAGGGTGTGAAAATGACGAAGGCACCCGGATTAGAAAGCGGCGGGCGGCACAAAAGATCGTCAACGAAAGCGACGGACGGGATCGGGGCGGACGGCCTGGCAGTATTGTTTTGCGCATGCGCGTCGTGCAAACGTTTGTATCATTAGATAATCCCAGACGAGATGGACGCCAACAGTGGCGACGTTGGCACCGGTATCTCTTCTCTCAGCGCGGATTCCGTCGAGCAGGGAGATAACCTCGCGTCTGGTAACACAGGGTGGAAATGTACACACACCAATAAATAACAAAATCATGTGATGCAAGAATCGTTTATTGGTTGCACGGGTTAGCGATAATTTATGAAGTGAAAGCTTTGAACTAATTAAAAATCCACGTGAAATTGCATTTAAAAAAAGGGAGGTTGAGTATAGATGAAAATGTGAAAAAAAAAAAAAAAAAAAAATTGATCAAACCACACATCACGCGTTCAATAGCAAAATATAAAAACTTGTTTAGCGAAGTTTATTACGGATGAGAGATCTTGAATACCAACGTAGACGGGAAGGTAAAATATTTTCAGTTTGATTGCGATATTAAAAGTAGTTGAATCCAATGACAAAACGAAATGAAGAGTAACTGAAATCAACGAAGAAAATCAAACATAAATCTACATTGTTATAAACTCTTAAAAACTTTCCTAGAAATGTTGTCAATTTCCGTTTTGTTTACGCTTTTTTCAGCTTCTTCTGCGTCGAAGACCAATAATAGAATATTTGAGCAACAATCATGGCATTACACAAGGTCGAAGCAACGTAATTGGCGACAATTGTCGAATCGCCCGTCTCTTGAATCGACGTAAAGATGCGAGCCAGCGATCCGAAGAACAGGAGTAGAAAGGTCACGATGGACAACTGCCCAGTGTGTCCATTTCGGAAGTTGGCGAACGCTTGGATGGACTGGAAATAGACGAAGAAGCACATTTCAATATTTAATGGCGGCGAATCGATGAGGCGGAACCATCAAACTTGCATCGGATGAACTTGTCGCGGTCGACTGAATAATGCAGACCGCGCTCTTTGTCGCCGGACAATGCAACAGCGCGGATTACGGAGCCACTACCGATCCCCCACCCCCACCCCCTCGGATCAGCCATTCAAGCGCGCAGGCGACGGCTCACAACAGTGCACCCTGCAATCACACGACCGCGACACCTGATTGGCTACTTTGCATGAATAAATTAGCCCTCAGCGTAATTGGCTTTTAATAGCATATTAAGCCAGTATACAACTCAGATCAAAAGGAGCAGTTGAATATTCTACAATCAACAAATTGCGTCGCACGCGCAGCAACGGCGCACAAAGCGCAATAATTAATCCCTCAAATCATTCGTCTCGGAGATAACGAGATAAATATCTTAACAATGACAGCAGTACAATCATGTACAATGATACACAATGACCAGCTGTCCGGTCGTTGCGAATGCTCCCTGACGATCGCCCACTGCCTTCGTCTTAGGCATGCGCGTTGCATGACAGCGCACAATTTGGCGCGGCCTGCTGGCGCCTCCTTGCGGAATTAGCGGCCTTTAAGCCATGAATTCGCAATAACGTCGTCACGAAACCTTTAAATCGTCGTCCACTCTTTGCCAGGGCACAACGGGAGGGCATTCCGAGCGACACACACATACACTGTGGAACGATACAACTTTGCATTATGCGTTCCCGGGCATGCGCACGAGGGAGCATGCAGCAACGGAGTCGCTACATTTGCAGAATGCGCACGCATGCCAGCGAGACCTCCAGAGGAGACCTCCCGTGCCATTAGCGGATTCACCTGCACAGGTACATAGTGCCCGCATCACGTGATCGAAGCGGAGGGAAAAAAGCCGCGCTCGATTTCCAGATGACACGTGGACCGGAAGTGCAGATGCACCACCGGAAGTGGGAGAAAAGGGACGCCATTCGATACATGGAAGCCGCGCTTTTAGACCAGAGCACCACACGCACAACAAACTGACAGAGGACGAAGAGAAATATTTCGACATCGACATTTAGGGTCCAACTGTTGAGTCGCCCCACGGAGCCCCTCCCGTGGGGAAGGGTGACAGCTGCCTTATCCGGGAGAATTAAGAGCAACGCTTTCGAAAGCACGATTAACGACACGAGCGGCAGCAGTGCCGCTGCGATGTCGACGTCGCTTCCCTCGAGGGAGATATATATTAGGCCAACTAGGGCCTGCCCAGCATTCGGGATCGGTGCGCCAAGCGACTGATTTACTTCCCCTGCCCATTCAGCGCTGCCAGACAGCCCACTTAATTGAAGCGCAGTAATTGAGAGCCCTCGTCATTAAAACGTAGGCGACGAAATGAAAAATGAACGACTCAAGACTTCCGCTTCGACGCTTCCGGTCAAAAGCGGGTTTATTTGTATTTTTTTTTTCTTCTGCTTGTTTTTTCTTTTCTTTTTCTCTTGTAGAAAATGTACAAAACGGCTGCTGTTTATACATCGTTCTATACACAACAACATGTCCATGTCATCGCGTGTGAGACGGCGTTGAGAGGGGGAGGGGGGTCCCTCCTTCAGCCGACAACGACACTCTATTGCCTCCTTTACTGAACGCGTTAATTAAGCTAAATGTCGACATCCACAGGCTTCTCGAAGCCCTCTTCATTAATCTTCGCTTGTGAGCAGCTGAGGCAGCTGTGTCGCACCTCACCGCATTGCGTTATCGCTTTTTAGCACCTCCACCCTCATGCAGTTACGTCAGAAGCATCAGCTACGCGTCAGTCTAAAGCTTTGAAGTACGCGCATGACGACATTCACACAGAAGCCCCTTCTTTTTAAGGAAGCGAAGCGATTACGTAACCGGTCGAATTCCAAACGAATACCACTCTCACGTTGTTACATGAGAGTCGATTATGGCGGCGAATCAGTCGATCGAGAAATGTCAAGTGCTTCAACATCATTGCATCTCTCAGCAGAGGAAAGAACTAAAGATCATGCGGTATATTCAGTTGGTGAAATGCTTCACATATATTTCGTGTTTCATAGATATTTTTATTTCATGCAGCGTTTAACAATTACAATTATAATAATGAATCCGCGATTCATTCATTAAAAAGCCCCTCAAAACAACAATATACACATCCGCATAAACTGTATGAGTGCATGTGCATGTGCATGTGCATAATTATATATAATTACATGTATACATGTATGGAGATTGAAGTTTCGACTCCAGAGGGTATACTCAGGTGTTATAAAATAATTCGCTCGAATAAGATAAGATTAATCTCTTGACTTATGATATAAGCAGCTAATAACCAAACATAATAAACCCGCTCGACCCCAGTCCATGTCATCCGAGGTGTCCATCCCATGATGACATCGACGCATAAACAAAATCGACACGAAAGAGCCGCCTAATCGCTCTTTCACGATTGCATAACAAAGCATACACATTAGCCAAGGTCGTCGTGACGTCATCATGGCAACGTGGGTGGTACCCGATCCTCATCAATGACAGAGGCAATCAAGACAGCACGTCGTCCGTCGACGATCATCTTTCTGCTCCGATCCCAGCCACAATACGCAGCGAAACACGAGGCGACGAACTCTACAATAGGGGCGCTTGCCGCCGAGTATTGTTCGCCGGTTTCGTTTACGCCAAACCTGCTCCGCCTGGAACCGGATCGGATAACGAGATCGACGCAAACAGATCACTCAGCACTCGGGTTGCGTCGATCTCAACACCGGTGACGACGGGCGGTCCGTGCTTCGATGTACTTGACTTAATGGTGTACCCGAACGAAACGGGGAATATTTGCGAGACCTGCCTGGCATGCTTTGTGCGCGATACCGGTGAGCGATATTAGGGGGATATGAGCGATAATAGAAGCATACATAAAGGGATTTCCTGGCCTTTGTCCGTCGCTGAGTGCAGGACACAAAGCCAGCTAATCGCGTTGTATCGTTCTGACTCGCAGAACATCCAGGACCATTAGCGCAGATCGCGAGTAAGTAACTCAGAGACGCCGCCGCAGCCGATTTCGATTCGTCGATTTCGTCGTCCTGAAACGCATTTCCCACAAATGGATCTTGAAGAGGGTCGGTGACGACGGCGGCATTCAACGCCAAACGTCAGTCACGATTTACTGAAATGATCGACAGGTAAATGATAGACGGCGAGCGAAAGGGTTTCCATGAAGAACACGGATCAAGAGCAGCTATGCAGACAGGAGCATGTAAACAGAACAGTACAATGCCATGGACGTCTCCGAGGGGCTGGTCACCGGAACAAAGGCTTCTTCCCCCGTCCACCTGTGCCCCCTCCCTTCATCCCTTCGTGGTTGGTGCATGCCGGGAGGTACGAACGGACACGTGCGCTAAAACGGAACACGCTAATTGATAATTAGAAGACTTTGAGATTAAGCGACGCACCAGCGGAGGTAATTAAGCGTTGCTTCTCCGTGAAATCTACCTGCAGAGCAGAAATAAAATAAATTGCAATTATTTCACTTTGGAACAAGTTCTCTTTTTTAACAACTCACGCAACGCACCGATTGCATTGTATACAAATGCATCATAAAGTATAAATAATCACTGTTTACACAACAATGACAGGAGAAATCGCTGAAGTTCTGTTTGGCGCACAAAAGAACACAGATGCTATATTCCTGATCAACGGAAGCTATTAAAATTGAAACCATCTGATGAATTTATCTCCACATCATAAAATAAGGTTGGACTTTTAGAAAAAGAAAAAGAAATGTGTGGAGAATTAAAAAAAAAAAAAAAAAAAGGAGGGGGGGGGGGATGTTATAAACTTCCATAAAAGGCAGGAAGTGGGGAGTATAAAACATTTTGCTTTTGTAATAGAAAAGACGAGAAAATTATTTCGTTCGACACAGATGACGATTTTCCCAGTGAAATAAAACGTCGCGTTTTGTTTTCGCCTTTCGCAGTGCAGAAAAAAAAAATGAAAGGTCCAAGAAATGCTACCTTCGTCGGGGGAAAAAAATGTAAAAAACCGAAGCCAGTTTGTATCCTTTTTGCGCGGGAAATTACTTACGTATTCGCGGCACTATTCACAAGCACGGTCACGTGAGGAATAAGAAGTTGTATAATTATCCCCATAGCAACCGGACGCGAGTCTCCATTGCGCTGTTTGTCAGCGAACTAACCACAGGCAGGATATGTATGTATGTATTTATTGGGCGGAGGGAAGCGGGAAGGGGTGGCGGGGGCTTGGAAAAACGCATTAAATGCCGAGTTTAATGAATTTATCATGTTGTGAATAGGAGCATTGTGGGCGACATACAATGCGCCCTCAATGTCGCATTGTAGACGCGGGGACCAGAGTGAATGGGAAGCCAGGCCGCCCGCTATTTATCCGCCAACAAAAGCCACGGGAAGCACCGCCCCTTTCGCTGCCTCGCCAGCCAATCAGCGGCCGCGCGCCAGTGACGCAGAATCGCAGAAGTCTCGAATTGCGGAGGAAAACTTCGAAATTGGTGCTATCCATAACAGCGCATCTCCTGACCTTCGACCTGGTTGCGAGGGGCAACCTACGGCGACAAAACGACGCAGCACCTTTGGACCCCACAAATACCATGAGCCACGAGATTGGACGGAGCTACCACGGAATCCGGATACAGCGAACACCTCCCTGGACATGGGAATCCACCGCTCTACGCACGCGCAATGAGGACACGCCTACCCAGTTCGTTAATTAACCCAAGTAATCAACAGGTATCGATGAACCCGTCTGACGTATTTGTGATGTACGCATACATGTATGTAGAAGTATGGTTAGCCATCAGAGCGCAGGAATGATTGGCCGAAGAGATCACAAAGGCGAGCAAACACGACCGATGAGACGTAAATCAACGCGAGTTGAATGCATTCGGATAATTAAAGCAACGTTCGCCGATACCCCCTCATATGAGGAGGGTATTGAGGGCGCCACTGCAGAGATATGCCTCTGTTTGCCCTTTCGCAAATGAGTTTTCGGTCTGCGATGACTCCGCTAATAAAATATGTGAAATTGGTTGAATGCATAACCGCTGTAATGAAATCAGTTCCATATATTATGACGTGTGCAGGCCTTAACACGCCTCCGCCCGAACTATCTTGTTTGTCTTGCTTTCTTCTACGCTAGGAGAACTCACTCGAGCGCAGATGACGGTCAGTAGAACGGACGCTTGCATGGCCCACAAGACTTGCTCGGGGGCGACGGGCGACATGAGCACGGCAACCGACGCAGCCAAGGCGGCGGTGTACGCCAGGGCGGCGGCCGGCCTCCCGCCGTAGAACAGGACGAGGAAGGCGATGGCTGCCGTCTGAAGGAGGAGGAACACGGAGTCGCCATAGGAACTGAAATGCAAACAAACACAGTTGCCATGGTAACCAGAGAATTGAAAAGAATCAATGTGTAAATATAAACAAGAATGAAAAACACTTTTTTTTTTCCCTTTTCAATCACTTAAGAAGCCGGGATCGGAGCACATTTCGATCAAAAGGTGAATGTGATATCAGCTACGTCGCGGCTTTTATCAATTGAGGCATTTTGCCGATGATTATCGATACTAATATTCGCCGTTTTCTCGCATTTCAGAAGGCCTTTCAACGCCTTTGATGCTCAGTGCGACCGTTTTATCCAGAGACCGAAAGGGGGTTTCCAATGAATGCCAAAGTGACTCATGAATAGTGCGGAAAAAACACCCGAAAATGTCTTCATTAAAAATTTTGACATGTATTGAATTTGGCGGCTTTTCTATACTTATTTCTTTCCTTCTTTTTTCTTTTTTTTCTTTTTTTTCTTTTTGGCTCTCAACGCTCACAAGATAGAAATCACAAGTGTCGCTCAACTTAAAAAGCATTTCGCGCTAAGCGCATAAGGAATTAATATTTTGGCGGACAATGAATTCAGTGAGCGATAAAGAGCGCATTGCACGCTTGATCCGAATGCGTTCCGTGATGGAGTTAAGCTGATTTTCCCGCGCGCGGGAATAAAATAGAAGAAAGATTGAAATGAATCCGCGATTGAAGACTGAAGGGGAAGTTCATCGATTTGAAGTTAATCTGTTTTATGAAAAGCGTTTCAAGATTAAAACGGATGAAAACATTCGCTGTTTGTAATTTAATCGCCGTTCGTGATGAAAAAAAAAAAAAAAGCAAAATGTGTTGAGTGCGAAAAGGGCAAATGGCGAGAAGGGAAATGACCTCTGCAGGGGTCAACGCTCGAATTCTTAGTAATATTTCGACTTCTTCTTATGTATTCGAGCTACTTAAAATTGAAGACAAAATCGTTGAGTCACAATCGGTATTCCTAAGTCATCATTTCGTTCAGATTCATGACAGATAAATATCTTTAAATATTTTAATTTGTATCCTCAATTGCTTTCATAAAACCAGCCCGTTCGAGAACGCCAAATAATCGTAGTCGACTAAATGAAAAAAAACCCAACCCCCCCCCAAAAAAAAAAAAAAAAAACCACACAAATCACAAATACTCTGCACAATTTAAATATATTTAAATTTCTAGAAAAGCAAGATTGTTTTCTCGATAAGCCAAATCCTTTTGCAAAGGTGGCTGGAATCACCATGGTTACCGAAATCCCCCCCAAACTGAGACGTCCAAAACGAGGCAAGAGAGTGGATTGAATTTGCGACCTGATGGAATTGCACAATTGGAACACGGTCGGCAGATTCGGGCCATTAATAATCATTCGAGGGGGTGGGGGAGGGGGGGGGGGGGGGAG
>KB296008.1:61704-76776 GCA_000328365.1 Capitella teleta | reverse complement strand
GGGAGAGGTAGCGAACTCAGGCATTCCGCACTGGAATAGAAGTGTGGATTTACTGACATTTCTTCAGTATAATATTATATACCATCGAGTACACAATGTGTTTATTCCGCTGCGTGTCGTGCGGGAAGGACTCGTCCTTTAAATTCGACGGTTTCCACGCTTTTGGGCTCGGAAACGGTTCAGTGTTGGTTCCTTGGGCGAAACGTGAAATTGGCAAGTGCTCCGGATCCAGGAGACATAGCGTAACAATAATCGTTTCAGAAGAAGAAGCGTATGTTTATATTACGATTATTTTCAACTTTATCAACGCGATATCTACTGATATCAGTATTTAATGAGGCGAGGAAACGAAGAAATGTTGACTTTCTTGGACGGTTTTTCATTTCTCACGATTTCAATCTGCACACCTCATACTTACAGAGTGCGACAATTCATTGTATTACTCACTCATTGATGTTAATTATTATTTATCTTTTTCTTAATGATTGGTGCCGTAATTTAAATTATACGTGTTTCACATCAAAATCCTCAATTTTTCATTGAACATTTTGTTGCTTTTCCTGTTTTACTTATCGTTAATTAATTAATTATTAATTAATTAATTAATCGTAACACAGATCACAACACTAAGATTTCTAGAATTCAAGCACTGGCCACTTGAAGATTTCGAGCAGGGAACCAAAGAGATCGTTATGTAACACTGACGTACACTTCACACCTGGTGAATTTCCTTCAATCAATTTTATTTCGATCTGTTGACAGGTCAATTTTTTTTCTTCTCATTGTGATAATAATTATTTCGTGGTCTTTGGTGTTTCTCAGGGTCATTGGGATGTTCTTTTGTGGGTTTTGTTATTGATGACATGACCACTAGTGTCGCGAGCAGTGTTAACAATTTTACTTTGCCACTCACCTCTCACATTTAATATTCGTATCTCTTTTATGGCATTTGCTCACAAGGAACTAATAATTATTCATGATCGCTTCGTTCGAACATCCCAGCGCTAAGACGACGGAAATATCCGCATGCAAGAATACGTTTATGAAAGATGATAAATAGCATCTTTTCATGCATTGTATAATTTGAATGACACCAAGGTTAGAAGGAAAAAACGCTTCAAAATTATCCTTCTCTCACTGTATCCCAAAAAGAGAAAAAGGTGCTCGGCGCAGGTGACTGCATTAACAAGACAGATAAAAAGATTCAGTTAAAAAAGGGCAGATGAAAAATAAAGGAGGCAAGAATTCCATTATAATCACAAGGTGCGTTATGATTGTGAACGAGGAAAAAGTGCGTTATGATTTGCAGAATGCGTTATGAATCAAGGAAAGTGCGTTGTGATTAAGCAAAACGTGCGTTATGATATCGAACCTGAAGGGGTAGTTCTTGGAGTAGCTGTAACAGAGAGTCGAGACGACGGCCAACAACTCCAGAGTGGTGCTGATGATGCTAATGCCCTCCGCGGACTTCGCGCCGAGAATCTTCACCAGTTGAGGAACTTTGACTGCAGAAAAAAAATCAAGAAATCATGAAGAAAGTAAAGCAAACGAAGAAGCACAATGATTCAGACGTACCGAGGAGTGATCCGAGAATGATCCCATAACCGAGACATTTGCTGATGGTCATCTTTAAGCATGGTCCTGCAAAGAGAAATTATACTCGAAATCCAGGAAAAATGCATGTTAAGGGAACAATATTATCAATCAATTTTGCTCGCTAAGAAAATCTAGTCAATTTGGTTCTCATTCTTGGATCAGCAAAATCAATGTTTTTTTGTTCCTATTCAAATTGTCAGCTGTCGGATTTGCACTTTGATAGGAATTGATTGATTGCAGCTGGGTCTCACTGATTAGGATTAATGTTCTGTTCGCCAAAAATAATATTCCATAGGGCATCAGGTACAGTTTGAAATGAAGATTGTCACAGGTTAATTAGGGAGTCAAGTATTCAATAGAAACACGCAACATTATTTATTTTATTGATAAATTCCCCAGTGAGACAAAATGCCAGAATCCGTAAGGAGAAAGAGGTAAATCTGAGCAGGAATCCTATGGTAAAATGTTAGCTCAGATGATGATCGAGACATGCTTTTATTAATAAACATTTTGCTTGTGTAAAACACCACGCTGCATCAACATGACTTATTCACTGATATAAGATAAGTAAAAATGATTTATTCTGGTAGGTTGAACAACTAGTGAGCCCAATCAAGGAAATTCAGAGAATGCAAATTGCAAATGCTTTAAATACAGAAATAAATGGATCAAAAATATATGAGAAATGAAATTGATCATATCCACACATATCTATGGCTGTATTGGGGAAGGCATGACCACAGAAATATTTCAAATCTTAATTCTGAAATATATATGAGTCAGATCAATGAAAACTAGCTGTGACTTATGAATTAGATATGGAACTCACTATCGAACCAGTCTAATATCGGCCATTCTGAATTCCCTTTCCAGCAATCGGCACAATTAGCATTCAAGCGATGGCCTAGAGAAGTGTTGCAATGCGAATGGGGGAGAAAGCATGAAAAGACTCGTACATTTCATGAGATATTTATTACATATTAATATTTCTATTACTTCGTAATGCCCTCAACAGACATCTGCAATGATAGAACACCTCATTACCTTCCGTGGCACATGACTAAATATAGGATCGTAGCAATGTCTCCAGACTCATGTTTATACACTCAGAATGACGTTGCAGTATGTAAAATATGTCACTTTTCGTTCAAAATATGCAACATTTTATGACATAATAACCATGCACAGTGTGGATGACCTTTGACACGTGGAAACAACTTCCCATTAGGATACTTCACATAATATCTAGGTCAATTAACTTATGTTAGTCAATGCTTGTAGACGAGAAGAATTAGATAGAGAAATTAGAAATAGATATTAGAAGAAAAAAAAAAATACAGGTTAATAAAAATATGCTTTATTATTACAGCATTATAATTAATTAAGGTATTACAGTAAATGCACACCATTGTAACACACCTTCAAACCAGTTGAAAGAGGGCACAGAATGAACGTGAAGAAATAAATGAATAAATAAAATTTTAACACATGTATGTAGTTGGATAAACAAATAAATGCCTGTTGCCATGGAGACCTGTCTATACAAGTACAGTCATCACTCATTCATCTGTGCCTCGTTAGTCCGATACCCTCAATAATCTAGCATAGCGGACCTCATAATTTGATTTCCTTTATTGCTGATTTTAACTCTTGTCAACCAAAATGAAGTTTTGATTTATAATGTACCACCACACATTCACTGTATACAAAATACAGAAATCATTCAAAAGATGTTGTCCAGAATAAAATGTCTATTTGTGTGACAAAGATTTAAACATAATTAGATGATTATAAAAAGACATCAATCTGCTTCTATAAAGGTGTGGAGTGCTGGAAAAAATAATATTTCTGCCTTTTATGGACCTTATGGTCTTCAATGAAGAAAAAGTTTCAACGACCTGATGTCTCCCAAATGCACAACGGAATCGACTCAGCACTGGTAGCATAACAACGTAATGTTGCTTTGATTTTCGCAGTTGAACGCAGATATCCGATAATATCTCGTTAGTCTGAATCCATCATTAATTCAACCAGAATCGACTGAGAACGATCCCGTCGGATTAAATAGGGACAACTGCACCTGCATTCTAAACAAAACAAAGCATACCTCTTCATCAAAAACCATGTCATATCTAGTAGTACAGAACCTGGTCTCCATATCTATGCCAAATGCATTTGGTTGTTCATCATGAAGATGGGTGAATGTTGGTACCGGGAATTTACAAATGACCTTCTGACCTTCGCTGGTGCAATCTAGTGGCATAAAAAGTGCAGTGCAGCAAGCATGATGCTATAGAAGCAAAGCCTCTTTATTTACCATAGAAGGGGTCAATATTTTATCAATGATGGGCAGAGGATAAATATTGAGTTGTTTACCGGTTAACACACTCGCCTGAGAAGAATTAGTGCAAAAGAATAGGACACATGTCAATGAAGTGTCCGTATCTGGGGCCTGTTTTTCATTCAACTTCAACTTGGATCGTGACGTCAGAACCGGAGAATGGTTTGGACAAGAGATGCTTTGCACAAAAAAAGCTCCTCAAGACTTTGGAGGATGTCTCACTCACTTGTCATATGACAAGAAATTTCTATATTATAAATCTTGCATGCAAAACAATTTAACAACCACCACTCCCGAGACTTTAGTTGAACCTGAAGCTGTTCCATAACTTCCAGGTTCTCGGTTCTGACCTCCTTATCCACTAGGCCAGAACAAGGTTTGGACCGTGATGTCACGGTCCATGTTGAAATTGAATGAAAAATAGGCCCCTGCAATAACCAACGATTATAATATTTTAATTAGATGCAAAATATTCCATGATATTCCTGAGTTCACCGGTATTTGCTCATCACTCCCCAGTGAATGGCACTTTATCAGTAGACTGTATAATTATAATAATACGGAAGTAGCTTGGCATCAAATTCAGTTTGATATCAAATGGGAAGCTTGGTGTCAAACTCAGGCCAAATACTTTTACCGAGATTAGTTTTTAATCATTTTATTATATTTATTATTTAATCATTTTATTTTCTATTATGTATGTCGGTGTTGCTCACTGGTTATTCATTTTCCTTTATGTTTATGCTGATATACCAGGCATACTACTGATTACTAGTAGTGATTCAATGCTAATACAACTTTAATCAACTGAACTGAGCTGAAATATAGCTCCGCAGCTCAAATATTCCTGCTCTCTGATTGGTTGAAATTCATAAAACTGAGTTTGATGTCAAGTCCGCTATTTGGTATAAAACTGAGTTTGATGCCAAGTGGTTCCCTAATAATACACTAGTGTCTAGCGTATAAATTAAAGTTATTTATCATTTTATGGCAAATGGAGCTTGGAGAAAAACTAAAAATGATCGAATGCACAAGGCCGTGATTAAATTTTCTAGTATATCCATATGCTAGTTGTTACCCCAGCGAATGGGCATCAAATATGAACGCGAAGCTATCACCTCATCATAATTATGAGAGCTGTCAAATGTAAAGTGAACGATAATCAAGGAATTTAGAGCACAGCTGGTAGAGAAACAGATTCTTTTCGTCAAATTTACAAATTAAATGCAGTATTTCTGGAGTGCAGTAGCGTGCAATTACACAACAAACCATCTAAAAAGTCAAATTCCTCGAAGAATTTGTCGAAGCATTGCGGCGAAATGACGACAAGGAGGAGGGACCGCACAACATCTAAAAACGCCATGTTGACTTTGGACTTTCAGAAGCAACGACTAAAAGACGGAACGGTGCATTTCGAGCAGAGCAATTTTTATTTTTCACACATATTAAAATTTAAGCAACTATCAGAGGAGTCAAGATAATAATAATTATATATAAATAGAAGAAATCATTGTTGCATTCAAAGTATCAATAATATTCACGATAAATAATTTGCATTATATGAACTTTCGACGGATCGCTAAACAAGGAATGAAGCGTGGATCACTAAACAACGAATGTAGGGCAGTGTTCATAACGCACTTACGCTTGAGCGTTATGACTTGTATGAGATGATTGCGGAATGATCAAAGAGGATGAATAAGAGTGGACATATGGGTTAAAGAATAAAAGCCTATGGGGCGATGTTTCTAGGCTTGATAGCAATTTTTCCTAATTGTAGGCGGCCAGACTCAAGCGCCAGTCCCCATAGATATCATATCCCATTATGTGGTACATTTATATACATGTATTCAACAAACACATGCAGAGTGAGAGTGGGCCAAAAGTAGTATCTACCCCATGTTAGCGATTTCAATGCTTTTCGATGGCACCTCGCTTTTCCAAGAAAGTGTTACAAAACAGGTCGCAGTGTAAAACCACGCAGAGATAAGCGAAATAAATAATTGGTTTGGTTAGTCTAACATTACATGCTGCTATTCATATCATTCACATACCAATTTCATCAACATTGATGCCGATTGATCTCACTCAAAGAGTGCACGCAACCAAAGACTCTCTATTAAGAGATTATTAATTATCTTAATAGAGAGTCTTTGCACGCAACATTCGGCGATATTTCCACTTTTGGCGTTAAACAGGGCCCCGAACCATGGATAGGCTTCATTGGACGCACAAATCAGGCGTCAGTCCCTCTCGCACTATTCTTTTGTTTGAGAGTGATGTTGTTTTGGTTGTAGCGCTGATGTTGACATCCTAAAATCAAAACAAAGCAGAGAGTTTGTATTGAAGCGCCATGCAACAGACGACATTTCATAATGCTCGTTCAAGGGCTCATCTGATTTTTCTCTTTTCGAGATCACACATCATACGCATTTAAATGCTTCTCCCTCATTCAAAATAGACTTATTATTTGATATATTTGCATAAATGGGCGCAGGATTAGTTAGTTAATCATACCAAGTATTTATCTTTTGGGGAATGATTGGTAAATCTTAGCATATTAAAAATTTTCGTTTTTAATATGGAGTAGATAGGCCTACGTTTGGCGCACTCTGTATAATCGCATCTCTCTTATGTCTGGAGACTGGGCGATTTACGCCGTTTTCGTCTTTTCCTCACTGAATTTCGGACTTTTTGGATTTTAAACTACTGAAAACAACAATCCAATGAAACATAGTATTAAAATATAGAGCTACAGCAATTGTGTACATCTGCATGCTAACATAGCTAAGAACAAGCTTCTTTTTCCTCAAAGAATTATTAGTTTTCAGTTATGGCTCATTTTATTCGATGAAAATTATATTTAATAAGTAGATGGAATGGTATAAATTATGGATGACTTCTTAATGAGGATAGAATTGATGAAGAAATTCCCCTAATGCGGGCGATGGGAATTAATTGGCAGAGTTACATACAGTAAAGTAGGCCCTAAGGAACTGACATTTATTTTTATGCATCTAGAAGATACTCACCCCCCTGCCCCCCCTCCCTTCCCCCTGTTCCTACGCCACTGCGTGACTAGATAAATAATTAAACAATTAAACGGAATGGTTGCGGCGTGTTTCTGCGCCATGCACTGGGCTCTCGATCAGCTTGTTGAATGCATTGGCTTCTCGATCCGTCAAACAATAAATCCGACTTTTACCTATGTCTTACTTTTGCAGGAAAACATTTCGCTTTCATCCACTTTTGTTTTGGTTCCACATCACTCAGTAAAATGGCTTCTACCCTCCGGACTCAGCTGCTCTCTCTGGCTTGCCTCGTGGCGACCGTGGCCCTGGTCAACGGCTCCTGCATCGGAACAATTAAGGGTTTCATGAAGGAAGGCAAGCACCTTATCGGTGGATGGAGACCCCTCCAGATGAACGACGCCAGTGAGTTGCGACTAAATCCCAATCCTGAATCATAACCGGAATCATCGGAATGAGTTGAACTTATTAATAATTTAATTATAATTATTTAGGCTAATTTACTCATTACTAAACTTAGCTTTGTTGTTTCCTATTGATTGAATAATGAACTTAATGGACATTATGGTTTATGGTTCAGTACGGTTATCAAGTTATCAGCAGTTCGAATCATTTTGAATTTTTGAATCAGTGAATCACGCGATTCCCTGCAACTCATCCGTGACCAGGTAATCATTAACTATGTGTGCAGTACCCGAGACTGAATCCTATAAATTGAATAAAAATACATGTACAGATTAAGTACATCTACTATATGTCGTCAAAACGTAACACTCAGCGTCATCAGCAAGGCAACAGGAACCTAGTCTTGTTCCAAGACTCCTATTGCTATAAGCAGATAAGCTGATAAGGATCCCCACAGATTATGGCTACAGAATGCAGCTAACAAGAACCTAGCCTATTCATCAGCGGCGGTCTCAGATCTATCCTATATGAGAATATTCAGACGGCATTCTGTCTAACCGGAACCCTACCTGACACAATTACATGTATATTTAATTATTTATAATGCACCGGGGTAATCGAAAAATGACGGAAAGTGATTATTAAACATTTCCTGGTTGAATAGAAAGCCAAATAATACACTTGGGAAGTATGATGTAAACTGTCACAATGAATGACCATTGACTACTATACTAGAACTATCAATATCTGAATATCATATATTATAGACTAATGGACACAATGCAAGTATCAATTCTCTCAACAAATAGGTAGATATTAAAGAGACCGTATGTTGCACTGTTTGAATAAATTAAACGTAGGGCCGGTACTTGTACATGGTCATTAACATCTAGCTGGAAAATTGAACAGAAATTCTTATTCAATCTATTCATGCTCAATTTGAAATTGGAACCAGAATCAAATATGTGAGATTTTAGCAGATGACAATTTGACAGATTGTGGCTCCCCCATGATCTGTCAATAAGCACGCGAGGTAAATGAATTGATAGGCAAAAGGAATTCATAGGCTAAATGAATTAATAGGTACCAACATTCAACTGGCACAAATGACCAATTTTTGAATAAAAATACATGTAATAAATAATAATGTTAAATAATAAATAATATACCGGTAATAATAGATAATAATTTATTAATTTCCAGAGTGCCAAAATACATGGTGTTTCTAATCGTTTAAATGCAGTACCTACCTATAAAACAAGATAAAACATAGTTAAAAGCATACTGAATAAGACTATGATATATTATGGTGGTTTCTTTTACACGTTTTTTAAAAGAATTTTTATCATCAGTCTGTCTTAAAACTTTTGGAAAAACGTTCCGCAGTTTTGAGCTTTCCACGCCATCAATCCTGCATAAATTTTAGATCGTGGTTAATTATCTAAAGGAATATCACACTACTTATTGGTTTTGTTCAAAACGTTTTCTCAGAATATTCTTGATAGATGTGCAATCCTAACTCTTCAGGCACCGTTGAGAAACTAGAGGCACTGGCTCAAATCTCAGCGACCCTCTACAACGAAATGTCCAACGATCTGCGCGTCTACGAAGCAAAACCTCTGGAGGAAGGAGCTCCTCTCGTGCAGGAAGCATACACACAGGTCATCAACTAATATCCAAAATAATCCTCTCATAACCTTTGACCTTTGTTGTTTCACAGTTGGTGAATGGTATCAACTACTGCCTGCGATTCACGATGAAGTCGTTGGCCTGCAAGAATTCCGGCAACTGCGAAACCAAAGTGAGGGCTCAAAATTCACTTAAACTCAATTTCATGCCGGGATATCTTTTCCACAGAGCATGCAGTGTGATTCGCAGGTTTACACCCAATTCAGCTGGGACCCTAAAGCCAATGATTTGGAATCAACCCCCGATGTGTCCGTGCCGATTGACTGTACGCCTATTTCCGGGTCATCCGCAAAATCTGCGAAATCTGAGAATAGCATCGGCCAAAATATGGTTAACTGAAAAACAGAGCAATGATCAAAATTTTGATGCATTTTGTAAAAGTTTTATCTGTGATCCCATCTTCCCTAAAGTCTCCCTCTTACAATCCGTTTGAATTGAAATTTTGATTCTCAGTTCTATTTCACTGCTCTTTAACTTCCAGTTTAAATTATATATTTTGTTTTCTTAGAGATGTTTATAACTGCTGTGAACTCTGAGCAGGACTTGGAATTTTTTCGTTTTGATTTTAAGTTTTGTGAAGATGAATAAAATGTTTGAAACTGGTTCATTTATATTTTTGAATCAGAATTTTATTAAAGCTGAAAGTTTGCAAATGGCAAATTTGAGCGTAAAATACAATGAGGTGGTATTGTTTACACTATACAAAGGGGTGAGGGGGAGCGGTGTATACATAGCAGAAAGCTATCTCAATACAAAACGAAAAAAGAGGAGAGGGAAAATCATACTCCATAGCTGGCAAGATAAAAAAATTAAAACCAAAATCAGCAGGAAGAATGTAGGTTTAGAAAACATAATGCTTGGAAAAATTTGTGATCCAAAAAACTAATGTGGAATAATAAATAATAAATGATTAATAAAAATGATACAAATTTGACACAGTTTATAAAAACATTAAAAAATCAACAGGAGATCACAGATTCACTTTAAAGTTTAAACAGACAGAATCAAGAGAGCGCAACAACATCAGCCGCTTCCTCCGCTAGTAATTTTGCCTCCATTTCTTCAAAATCATCCATCAAAATAGACTCACTGATGAAGAGTAAAACAAGAAGTACATAAAACAAAAATAACATACAACTCACGTTAATTTCCTATCAATGTCAAAATGAGGCTGCGGTTCGGGAGTGATGCTATCCTCGTCCTCCAACCCTTCCTCCCCTCCAACGTCAAGGTCACAACTCTCCCAGACGCTCATGCGAGAAGCCTTGCCGTACTCTGCAATATATGTTGCAAGCACTGAGTGAAAAGTGGCATCTAATAACGTACCCACTTGGGAGGTCAACTCCCATTCCAGTTGGTTGATGGTGTCAGCATCTTCCTCGTCCTGTTCCTCCCTCTCCCCTTCCTCGTCATGAGCACTTATATCTCCACCTTCCACCACTGGAATATTGATTGATCAGTTGATATTTGCACTCTGATGTCAAAGTTATAAGATGGACCTATCATAGTTGATTCACGGCCGCTCCGAGAGAAAGGGCGAGCTGATCTCGGAGTTTTTGATAACTCAGGAGTCATCCTGGAGGCGACTGGAGCCGGTGGCATGACACACGTAGGAGTGACGCTGTCCCTGTGAGAAAAGATTAACAAACACCACACATGGTTGACAACTGTACCGATCGGAGAAATCCGTAATTTCTTGAAGCTCCTGTGAAATGTCATTGTTTATACTACGAGCTGAATCCAGATAGAGCGAGTAATCCTGCTGTCCACTTTGCTGCACATGTTCTTCCGCTTCCTGTTGGCTCACGCAGTCTCCGGTACTGCTCTCAGGTCGCCAAGAACGCGGCGCCATTTTGTAAACTGCGCACAGAAATATTCACAGGCATTTTACCACAGGCACATCTACTCTCGCTACTCACGTTTATTGCTCACAGCCCATTTAGTGTCGGCTGTCTTTGGTCTTGCAGACGGAGGTCGAGGAGGAGGTTCATCACGTTCCAAACCAGCGGTGAAGAATTCAGACAGCCCCAGAGCGTAGGGCTCGTAAAGTGGGGCGTCTGTTACCGCAGCTAAGGCAGCTATTTCCTGAAGACCTGTCGAGGGTCCTTTCGTGAGAACCCCAGGTCTACATAAAAAAACAAAACAATTTGAGTCAATTAATCAAGACGGATTTCTTGCATACCCAAAGATTTCTAAACGCATTTCTGCACGACTCTTGGCTCTGGACTCGGGTCGTCCAGCAGCACGACTGTTGGGACGTGACTTCATAGAAGAAGCAGGACGACTCTTGGCGCTCTTAGGACGTGACGTCGCTGGCTCAGGGAGTTCACAAGACGGCTGCTCAGTTGGTTTGGCTGATTTCTGAGGCGGCTGCTTCTTGCTTTTGTGAGCTGACTTTTTGCGAGCTGACTTGGGAGTGGGAGTAGCGAAGGCTTCTCTGCACGAAGGAGGCTCGCTGGGAGAGGAAATAAAAGTATTCAATTAAAAGTCAATTTCACTCACCTCAGAGGGGGAGATGCACTCCCAATGTCATCAACAGCTTCAGTGACTCTATATGTCGAACATTCCTCTATTTTTCGGCTTTTTCTTCTGGCCTGAGATGAAAACTATCAGTCAGTGAAGTTCACAAACCCCAAAAAAAGTCTCACTGATTTCGTGGGATTCTCATGAATTTCCACTATAGAAAATCTAGATTCAGTTCTGAATTCTTCACTGTCCTCTTCTTCTTCTGTAGGCTTAATGTTGGTACCCCTAGGGGTTGCCATGGCAGCGTACATGCTGCGGAAATCCACCCTCTGATCCTCATCTGGCAAGAGGTCATCATCAAAGCAGTTTCCTGAAGAAAAATAACAATGTCAAAGTCAGCTAGAGAAATGAATTTGTATAACCATTTCTGGCCATTGGATTCTCCACCAACTCATCTGGGAGCGAGCCCAATTGAGTGCGCCTGTGCCGTTTCAGCATCAGTTTCTCAGCGTACGTCAGACTTCCTTTGAAGCGGATATCCAAGGGCACCATCCCGGCAACCATCCCAGTCGTGTTGGCTCCAAAATCCGAATTCACGGCTGAGATTAAAAATTGAAAATTAAAAAAAAGTTTAATTAGTAATATGACGTACTAGGCGTGGTGACACTGTCACGGTGGTTGTCAGGTGCAGAACGCCATTCCTTCAGAGCGGCTTGGAACGCAGCTGCGCTCTCGGCTTCATTGTATTCGCCGTCCATCAGCAACGGGGTCTCCACGCGCTTCTCTCGAGGGGGAGGGGGCTGCGATTTCAACGTTTCCTGCAAGATCACCAAACATACCATTCTGTTAATCTCAGTGTGCTTTATGGCGTGGTCTCAGAGTGCATAATAAATGCATAATGCACTCTGAGCAATCAGCGGTATCATTAGATCAGTATCAACACCACAGATTGGCTCCATTCACAAATCTCAGCCAAGCACATAATTTGTAAAATGGCGAATCTGTCAAGGCAAAAATTCCGAGGACAATAATATTACTTAATATGTGGTATAATCTGAATGATCCATTCAAGGTCAGCTTAGTCATTGCATAAAAACATTCAACTACCTTGATATTTTGGCAATACTTAATAACTTGCCTTGGCTTCGTCTCGCTATTCAATAATGCCAAGCCATCTTGGCAAATGATAAAATATAAAGAAATGACTGAGTTTGACTAAATATATTCTCATGATGTATATATCTCAATTAGCGTCTGAAATAATTTCCACAAACCTTTGCAAAGTCAAAGTCGATTTCAGACAGAGTGACTTTCATTGGATTGCTTTCCTCTTCACTTTGGCGGATTACTAGTTTATTGGAGTTTGACTGAGAACTGCTGTTAAGAAAATAGAGCTCAGATCACGATCGCTTTTTATATTTCAAAACCCTTACGGTGCTCGAGGAATTCCCCTTGGTGTTCTTATGCTGTTTGACTGAAATGCATACATTAGCAGAGTAAGAAACATTTAAGCACTTGACTCTCACCCTAACAGGGACAGAGCGATGTTTCTTCAGTGCCCCCTTCAAGTGGAAAGATGCAAAACAATTAGCGCAGTAATCCTCCCCGCACTCAATGCAGCTCTGCGGAAATTCCTCTCATGAAAAAAGCTAACATGACGAGTGATACACTGACCACGTGAGCAGCTTTCTGCTCACACTGTCCGCACCCGGGTCCTTTCAATTTATTCTCTTTACCAGATGACTTGGCCGACGACCTTTTCGCGATATTAGCCATAGTCCCCGGCCCCTGATGTCGTTCTGGGAGTGCTTCAACACCGAAATGAGTAAATTAATACAAGCTCAATTGAGTGAAAAAAGACTTACTAACTGGTTCATCTCGTAAAACTTTCACCTTTTTCTTTGACTGGAAGAATTTAATTTGCATCAAGTCGATAGAAATAACATCCTTTCTTACCTTATTGTTCTGTTTCATGGCTGCTTTATGCATGGCTTCCTTTCCGTATGAACTCAAGCTTCCTACTTGTCCTGTTCTCCAGTAGCCTCCTGATTTTTGTCTTGATGAAGAAGGAGAGAGAAAATGGGTTTTTGATCGCACGTGGGTTCTACTCACTCCCGTTCCTCTTTCTCACGATTCATGGCCAACTTGAGTTCTTGTAGACGCACTTCCATTCTTCTGTTCTCATTCTCCAATTTCTGGGAGGTTTCTCGAGCATCATGAATTTCCCTGTTTGTTGCAATCAAATTATAGGAGCAATTAAATGTAGCAGGGCTCTTATGCATTTTTACATGGCCTGTCATGCAATTTTTGATACTTTTACAGTACCTACTTAAAACGGTCGTAATAACAATAATTCTATAACAACAAGATGTCCAGTTCTCACATTTGCTACGTAGACATTGTTGATACGTATTCCTACTCTTGTTGGGAGCGTTAAACCGACTGTCCACTTATACTGAGTTTGCAAGAATGAACCTGTTGTGTGTTATTCATGGTTGAGATTGATTTGATTATCAGAGATCTGCTCGGACAGCAAGGCTTAAATTTGTGGCAACCTCAACAAGTGCCTTCAAAATTACAACCAAATGATCAAGAGGCTGAGATTGTTCATCTTGTCATGATATAATCTTTGTGACTTATGCAAAAGAAAAGAAAAGAAGGAACATATAGCAGAGTGCAGTGCGCAAAGATAATTACCAGAACCATAATAGCTTTTACTATATGAATGATATCAGTTTTATCTTTCATTCATAAGCATACAATTTGCCTTTTCATGGTGATTTCTTTCCATGTATTGAAAACAAAAAAAATATGGCAAACATACATTAGAAAATTAAATTACCTTGAAATTAAATATTTAAAGAGAGATAAATAAAAGGCTCACCTGAATTTTCTGTACAAAATTCATAGCAGAGAGCAAAAAGAAAGAGAGGTTAATACTTGTATATGATTACCGGTACAAGAATATGTGAGCGTCCACGGCAAAACAGGTCACATGGGTCGGAATAAAATTTTTGAGTTTGAGGCATCAGCGGACAGCTGACACTTTCCTGGATATTTTGGTGCAAAAATCATGTAGATATTTCAAGGGGTTGCAAAGTTATGGCGTTTTGAAGTCCGAAACTTCAAAAACCATCATTTTGAGAAATTCGCGATTGAAAGTCTAGATTAATGTTATTAATATTCATTTAGGCATATTTCAGGCCACAGGTATCATATCATGATGAAATTTGACATGCCTGTTCTCCTCATCCTGGTGCCTATTACATGCAAGTTTCATAGAGATTGAGCTTCAGCAAAAAAAGTTACAATGTATTACAATAATTATAAGGGACACCAGTTTCCGACTGAAAAACATGAACAATTACAGAATCCGAAACTGAAGATAATCGAAGAGAACTGATATGTAATTTATTTGATATTCAAGCTACAGTAAGAACAATTAAATTTGATTCTCCTGGGGTAGAGGTGGAGGTGGAGGTAGGGGTGGAGGTGGAGGAAGAAAAGGAGGAGGCGTGCCATTATCGTTCTCGTCACTGTCAGACC
>KB296008.1:49833-61523 GCA_000328365.1 Capitella teleta | reverse complement strand
TTAATGATTAATTAAGTAGGCCAATGCTGTTAATTACAAACCCTTGTTCTCCTGCATATGATATATGTAATATGCCAATCAATGAATTATCCCATAATCATCATCATGATTGATCATTATGCATTTCTTACTTCTAGACCCCAAAGCCAGCCGTGAAAAGCCGACTAGCCAGCCGAAAAATATCTGAGCTGCCGCCGCCAAAATTCTACTGATCCGCCAAAATAAGTTGGCTCAGTCGCCGCTGAAAATCCATCGGTCAGCCGAATTTCTTTCGAGAAATTTGGCACAAAATCACATCATGATTTATATAATTCGACAAAGTAAACTGTCAATATATGCTACCTTTTTGGTCCGAGCACCAAGGATATGATCGTGACTTCAGAGTGTGGAAAAGCATTTAGGATTCAAAAAGGCAGGTTCGGAAAAAGGAAAAATATTTTCTACCGATGGATATTAAGATGAAACCAGCAATTACCTCGCTGCCACAAGAATCGCAGA
Source organism: Capitella teleta (assembly GCA_000328365.1). Taxonomy (NCBI): domain Eukaryota; kingdom Metazoa; phylum Annelida; class Polychaeta; family Capitellidae; genus Capitella; species Capitella teleta. Next base: position 61,025 of record KB296008.1, on the reverse strand, counting down.
CAAGGAACATAATTCTAGCTCTTTGATTTTGGAAGAGGCAGGCTGTGACTTTGCAAATATTTCAACGCCAGTCTGAATGTATCTGACTTCTAAAGTGTGTCATTCATGATCATTTCATTCACTTGTGCCAAATGAAAGAATATAGGGTTAATTCTCAATATTAAACGTTCCTCGATCAATTTTCCCTTTACAGGTTAAATTATGGATCATTATTTTCTATATTTTTTAGTGATAATTGCCGATCAATAGCTCAATGGTTTCTTTGTTTTTGTTTTGTCTTTTCTTCGCTTTGCATCCATGCATCGTTTGTTTGTTGGCCCTCCAGCTGCCCAGCATTTGAGCATCACAGTGTACACAACAGCAAGCATCAAATTTATCATAGGCTGAGATAACTCATGATTACTATATTCTCCGTATTCTCCACTAGTAATCTTTATTATGTGTAATAAATGACTGTGAACTCCAGTAGCTATTTATGGACACATGTTCCATAATTGAATTAATAAATTGAGGGAAAAATCAGAAAAAAAAGAAAGGGAAAACCCCGAAATATTTTTAACAATTGAATGACCCCGAAAGGCAAGTATTAATTTTGTAGCAGACCCGAACCATGACAAGGGCGTCAAGAGTGAAATAATACTGCTTAATTTCAATTTTTCAATTCAATTCAAAAATGTGTTTATTCAAAAAGATTGATTGATTAATTATATGCAGTATTCCATAGGCTGAGCCTAGTGATTCTTAACGAAAAATGGCTCAACCAGCCACAAATTCACGACACAAACAATTCGACTAGTCAATTGGCTGGCTGCGGGGTCTACTTACCAGCTGCTTACTGACTAACTGAGTTACTCCCATGAAATTATTGTTCATGAATGATAAAAATCATTCGCCTTTTGAATTAAGCCTGTATATATAACATGTATAGATAGATGACACACTCATCACCTGATCACAATTGCCAATTGACTCACCAAAAATGAACTTCAACTTGTCTTGTCTTGTCACTTTATCATAACGACTTAATTGATTGGGTTTTACCGACTTTACGGCTTCGTCAACATTCGAGGGGATGCCAACGTGTGAGAGTGATTATTAACGGACGTATAGTTAATCGGATTATTTGAAATAACATAATTACACTTAAAACACCAAGAACTGTAGCTTAATGCTTATGTAAATCAATAAAAATCGAGTTTTTCGTCAAATGTTTAGTGAGATTGTTTACCTCGACAACTATTTCAACATGGCTGATGACACCGTTAAAATCTCGCGAGAAGAAAGATGCGTTATGATTGTGATTCCGCTCTAGACTTCTCTGATCATTTTCCTTTGTAATATCATAGAAGATTGATTGATGGGGTTTTACGGCTCCACCCAACTCATTCGGGTGATACGGGCGCCAGAACAGAAGGCCCGGGACCGGGGTTTTCCCCTACTCTTATCGATACATCCAAATAAATACCACCACAGACAGTAGTACACAGCGCCCGGCCTTGTTACGCAGTTGGGTAGGTCTGCGAGTCACCGAAGATTTACAATTATAACGGATTACAATTATAATTCACAATCATAACGCCCGTGGCCTGATCGGGTCTCGAACCCGGGACCTCGACCCCCACGGTCGACATAGGATTGCAGACAGCGGTTTAACCCACTGTGCTATTCGGTGTCCCCAATATCATAGACGAAATTTAATGAGAGAGGACTAGACCCCGGAGCCGATTGTAATTGGCTAGAATCGGCTGGCTGAAGTAAAAATGACCGGCTAGCTGCTTAAGCCGCTCCACCAATCAGAGATATCGGCTTAGCATTGCGATCGGCGGCTAGCAGCGGCTTGAAGTGGCTTGGCAATGGTTGCTATATCATCCTATATGTATAATGATGCCAGCAGTTAATACAAACGTAATTCTTCGTTCATACTAGTCATCACTGCGTCGAAATTTGGAGCAGAGATGAAAGCGTTAGTATTATCAGCGAAGAGAGTGAAATGTATACGTTCAGAGACAGAAGTGACATCGTTCACAAAAAAAACAATAAAGGACCTAGGATGGAACCCTGAGGGACACCACAAGAAATTGAATCAGTACAGCCATTAGAGGTACAGCCATTAAAAATTACCCTTTGTTGACGTCCCGATAAGACTTAAGTAGTGAACCAACGATGAGGGGTGCCGCGGATTCCATGCCTCAAAAATTTGGAGAGAATTATCTTATGTTGTATGGTGTCAAATGTTTTTTGAAAGTCAAGCAGAAACCTATGGTGACTTCGCCCTGCTTAAATGCTCTGCTGATTCTGTCGACTACTGATACCAGTGCTTGGGTTGTGTTTCTGCCTTGTTGGAAGCCTAAATGATGGGGGATAGGAAATTTTTGACCAACAAGTAATCTTACAATCTTTTGTGGACTAGTTTCTCCAGAATTTTTAGAACACAGGCAAGAGAAAAATGGGTCTGTAGTCAAAAATTTCTTTCGGGGAACCTTTTTTGAACTATGGTATAACTCGTGCTATTTTCATTTTGCAAGGCACGGTTCCTTCTAAAAACGAGAGGTTTAACATGTGGAGTAAGGGAGAAATCAATAGTTTAACTAATTGCAAATAAAATAATCAAATTCCACTATTTTTTCAGACCGACAAAAACAATGCATGTTGACAAGCAGTGCTATGAACAAAATGGCATGAAATGCCAATACAAATTGTTTAAGGGTTCGACAGTGCTGTTATAATAGTACAATCAATCAAAAAAGGTAGGATTAATACTAGGTAAATAGACCTATCAGAAATACATGTATACATATAGCTAGCAACTGTTGATCCCCTCATGAGGGAATGTTTTACATTACCAGGTAGTACGCAAATTGCGCATCTTATGTCAGTCCGATATATTTTGAGACACCCCCAGTATGTGTATGGGCATACATACATGATACAGTATGGTATAAATCATTAAATTAATTTTAATGGAGCAAACTGAGTAAAATCTACTTCCACGGATAGCTCAGATAGTAAGTATATAAACAAAATAAAGACTTGTACAAATGATAACTTCTTGTAATACTGAATCATGTGAATGTAAAATATTTGGATTGAATCGGCTGAGAGCCGCTGATGACGTAATCGGCTGATAGCGGCTGGCCGACGGCACCAATCGGCGGCGGCTTGCTAACCGTCCAATCAGCGGCGGCTAGTACATATCGGGGCGGCTCCGGGGTCTAGAGAGGACACGTGGGCAAAATCCTATGGGAGCGATGTCTTTCGCCTCGCGAGAGCATTTTGCGATTTAGGAACGGTCAGCTCGAGCGCCAGTCCCCGTTTAACATGAGTTTTTCCTATACCCGGCCGAAAATTGACTGTTAACATGGCCACATGTTTTTACTCCAGAGAGCGAAAGCTTTGAAGTTTACAAGATATAGAGACGTAACCATTGCAAATACATCATGAAAAATCCCAAATCAATATCGCTGATAATCACAAAGTTATTTGACTTTTTAAAAACATTATCAGAAACGTTTTCGTTTTTCAAGCGAAGCGATTGCGTCTCCACGCCGAGCCCACGGAATGTTTGTTGTGTAATTAGAGAGCATTTGTTTAGCTCTTCAGTGTAATTAAACTCGCCTCGCCGCTCGTTGAAGCGAGGGTGCGGGCTGACTCTTCTTGATTAATAGGGGTGGCGAACGATTTAAAGAGAGATTCATTTGAAGAAAGGATAAATGCATGCCGACAAAGAGATGAATCATAAACAAAACCTTTGTAATAATAATAGTGATGGCAATTAGTGAATATTATTGGTTACAACCTGACTCCTGCTTGACTCCGGCTTAAATCCTGCTTTAGTATATAATCTCGACAACAGACTTGAATCAATTAATCGTACATTTATTTCGTCATGGTTAGCATTGATAACGATACCGGGGGAACTGACCGATAGAAAACAAGGAAAGTGACGTTCTGCTGGGCAATTGCCTGTTCTGTTCAAATTCTCGGTCGAAGAACCCAGATCTATCGTTCTACAAATTACCTAAACCTGCGCTTAATTACACAAATTACCTAAAAGTGCGCTTTATTACATAAATTATCTAAAAGTGCGCTTAATCAAAAATTTGTATCACTTTCTATAACCTCCAAATTTAACGCCTAGTATTATTATTAGTGATACAAACGATAGATCCGGTTAATATTAGAGACTCACCTACTATTTCTATTTTTAAACATCGTTTACTTGATTTTTATTTTTATAAATTGGATCATCATTTTAATGTTTTTAACTCTTGCACCATGACGTCATTTTGTAGATGTTCTGGTTTTTATCATTTCACTTGATCGTTTTTAATTCACATGACAATACAATTTTACGTTTTTATCACTTTTATTCATTCTCATTATAATTATTTTTAACAAATTTACTTTTGGTGTGAATAATTTTTTGTGGGCCATGCCTTTTATTATTCACCGTTGTCGTTTTTATGGCATGAATTAAAAAAAAAAAAAAAAAAAAAAAAAAAATCCGTTCTGTGTTAGGCCGGGAACTTTTTGCACAACCCTCGTATTAATGAGACACATGGGCACTTTGTACATAACATTCAAACAGTATGAGTAGAACTAATCAAATGACCTTAACAAATTGCATTTAAAACCTCAGGTTCAAAAATGTAAATTATGTTAAATATTCAGCATCCGATCGACTGTTTCCGTCGGTTGGGTGTCCGATAAAAGTATCGTAAAAATTCTTCAGATTGAATTAAAATGAGCATACCTTTTTGTGCGTTTTCTAAGTATACTTCACGTGAGTACGGTGAACTTAGACAAGAGCGACCACGTGTCTGCACTTGTACTTGTGACTTGTCTGCACGCGGCGCACTGCACGTGACCCGTTCGGTAACCCATGCATACCCATCACGTCTCTTAGATATTTTTATTTCACTCTTTACTCTTTGTTTTAATTCACTACAATAAATCTTTATGTCTGTTTGTCCCGAAGTCTGCGCTTCGAAGTAATTCGCATGTTTTTGTCTATCAAAGTTATAGGCAAACAGGTGCACGTGGATGCATTTTAATTATGCTGATGCTCTCAATAGTATAGAGTGGTCCAGAAAGGGGTGGCCAGGTGGATTTGTCTATGAATTAATAGCTCCCGGGCTGCTGCTCTCAATGGTATGGTTCAGTAGAAATTGCATACGCATTGCTTAGTGCTTATACATGCACTGTAAGAGTGGAATGCAGACACTTATTGGTATAGTCGAAGGATCTAGCTACTCCCACTGCTTACTACTATACTGCTTACTACTACTAGTCTGCTACTAGTGACAAAAACTTGGAAGACATTCTGTAAGTTAAGAGTATTTAAAATAGCAAGAGTTTGAGACAATGACTGAATGAGAGCAGTACCTTCGAATACAGTGTACAAGAATTGAACTTAGACGAAACAATATTTGCTGAAGAAATAAAGAGCTCGAGCGTTAACATAATCAACTCTCTTCGTGAATAACATCCCTGAGAAGTTACCAACTTCTCCCAAGGCCCAGAAAAGTCCGTCACTATTTACATAAAGCCTTATGTAATTAACACGCCGCTTGATGGCCAATTGTCTCATTGCTCTTACAAAGGTTTACAACGATAACAGACATCTGGTATATTTTGCATCTGCTGTTCAAAGTGGACACTAAATTCTTACAGTGGTACAATAAAGCGTGAATGCGTGCGTCCATACTGTATCCAGTTATGACAGTGCAGGGTCACTTTTTCCAGTGCACGAAGTTTAATTAATGGAGAGAAAAAAGGGACAAAATAAACGTACAAACAAAATAAAAGTAAATCTCAGTCATTGACTTTCATCAGCCGCTGTTAAATCACACATTAATTTGACAGTATTTATTGTTTTATTCGCTTTTTTATTCTCTCTTTTAGGATAAAAGGGAGATGTGCGCTCCTACATTCAGTAAGAAATCAAAAAGCAATCATGCTGTTTAAGATTGTCTTATGCACACTCCTCGTGGTTGTAGCCACCGTCAATTCAAGTAAGTCATATTTATTGCATTTACTCAATTTTTCAATTGTACGAATTATACGTATCGCATGTTATGTTTGAATCGTAATCGCATGTTTCTTTGGTTATTATCATAGCTTTGCGTTTTCTTTTGGCGACATGAACAGCGTTTTTGCTTCTATTTGTCTGTCATCTTTCGATTTCTCGGCTCGCCTTATTCAGAGTGGCCATGTGGGCATATAGGCTACAGGTAACATGCAGTTGAGGAAAGCATGTCACAAACGATCGATGCTAATTAAAATTGTAAAGTGACTGATTTGTATCAAACCTAGTGAATAATTTGTACCAAACACAAACTAACTTGCGCGTTATGATATATTTTCCGTTAAAATTCCTAATGCATTCTGGCGAGTAAAAGTTACCTGCTCACTCGGCAAATGGCATGTACAAATTGGTGCTTATTCCGAGCCCTGTTTCTAATTACAAACTTTCAGAGACGCTCGTTAAACCTGGGACATGCCCAACAACTACTGAGACTTGTTTGGAAGAGAAACCGAAAACCAAAGATGAGTGTAAGAAAGACAAACACTGCGATGGAACCCTCATGTGTTGTCCAGGGGCATGTGGTAATGTCTGTGGTTAGTGTCATCAGAAGTGGCAGTGATTTTCTCAAAAGCATTTAATAATTATCATTATTCTTAAAGTCGAGCCATGTGATGAATTCCTGTGTGCGCTGTACTGTGAGTATGGCAATGAATTGGATGGAAATGGTTGTCCAATCTGCAGCTGCAAACCAAATCCCTGTGAAGTAAGTAAAAGTGCATTGAGTTTATCCTCTCAAGTACATTTTCTTTGCTTCCATCACAACAGGTGACCGAATGTGCTCCAGGCACGAAGTGTGATGTCGTGCCAAGTGATTGCTTTGGGCCTCTTTGTGCTGCCACAGCAGAATGTAAAGCCATACAATGTGATGAATTCCTGTGTGCGCTGTACTGTGAGTATGGCAATGAATTGGATGGAAATGGTTGTCCAATCTGCAGCTGCAAACCAAATCCCTGTGAAGTAAGTAAAAGTGCATTGAGTTTATCCTCTCAAGTACATTTTCTTTGCTTCCATCAAAACAGGTGACCGAATGTGCTCCCGGCACGAAGTGTGATGTCGTGCCAAGTGATTGCTTTGGGCCTCTTTGTGCTGCCACAGCAGAATGTAAAGCCATACAATGTGATGAATTCCTGTGTGCGATGTACTGTGAGTATGGCAATGAATTGGATGGAAATGGTTGTCCAATCTGCAGCTGCAAACCAAATCCCTGTGAAGTAAGTAAAAGTGCATTGAGTTTATCCGCTCGAATACATTTTCTTTGCTTCCATCAAAACAGGTGACCGAATGTGCTCCAGGCACGAAGTGTGATGTCGTGCCAAGTGATTGCTTTGGGCCTCTTTGTGCTGCCACAGCAGAATGTAAAGCCATACAATGTGATGAATTCCTGTGTGCGATGTACTGTGAGTATGGCAATGAATTGGATGGAAATGGTTGTCCAATCTGCAGCTGCAAACCAAATCCCTGTGAAGTAAGTAAAAGTGCATTGAGTTTATCCTCTCAAGTACATTTTCTTTGCTTCCATCAAAACAGGTGACCGAATGTGCTCCCGGCATGAAGTGTGAGGTCGTGCCAAGTGATTGCTTTGGGCCTCTTTGTGCTGCCACAGCAGAATGTCATCCCCTTGTGTGGTAAGCTATAGATCTACACATGAGCATCGGTATATATTGATATTTGTTCAAAATACTCTTTATTTCAGATGACCATTGATAAACATAGCCCTTCGGCTGTTCACCAATCAAAACTTGGTGTTCTACACAAGCGAATCATTTGAATTTATATCACTCCTTTTGGCCAACGAATAAAATTATGCAGTCGATTTGATGAATACGAGTTATCCATATACAGGTCAATATTATTGTGGTTTAGTAGGGTAAGGATGGTATTATTCATCAAAAATAATTTGACATGCCATCATGCTCTTAATTATATGCATGGGTGTATTACCATAGTCTATGAATACATTATGATATTCTAAAGGAGGAACAAAACATGAATCACACTGTATTTTACCAAAGATGTGCAGAAGCTTAAGCTTTGTGAGACAAATATTGTGGTTTGTTGTGAATAACACAATTTTATTTAACAAAACGGTTGTTGTTGTTTTCGGAAATTAGTCAAACCACCCATCGCGTTCTGCAATCTGAAAATATAACAAGAAGAGAAGCACAATGAGAAGATAACTCCAATAACCATATTGAATCTATACATGTAAGTATTTCCACATTCGCTGAATGCTAGGGCTATCTATGCAAGGGGCATAGTTTCAACTTACGTTCATGACTCATCTACTAGCGCAATTTCACACATGAAAAATGAAAACAACCAAAAAATGATTCACATGATTCATCATTTTGACTTCACCATCATCAATTTCACAATCGAAATATCCATTTTGTTTTCATTTTTATTATTACAATCCTCTCTGAAAGCTCTTGGCGTCCCTCAGGGGTGAGGCTCTTCTCAACGATACTCAACTCAATAGTTTCATTTGCACAGAGAGAATGTAAATCCTCAACAGAGAAGAGGTCACTGGCATTAAAAGGCTCGGCTGCCACGCTCCAGTACTTTATGCAACCACTGAAAAGCGTCGAAATCTGTTCCTTCTTGCTCTTCTCTGGAAAAGGCTTGGGCATGATGGCCTTCCTTTTCCATCGTTTGGTGAATGCCTGGTTCTGTCGAGGACAGCCGTTCACCTCAGGTTTCGCCAGAGTTACCAATCCAAAGGACGTCTGTGAGGGGGAGGGCGGAGGGGCTGATTGCTGAAAGGGAGAGAGCGGAGGGGCTGACCACTGAGCAGAGGACGGAGGGGCTGACTGCTGAGAGGGAGGGGGCAGAGGGGCTGATTACTGAGAGGGAGAGTGCGGATGGGCCGACTGCTGTGAGGGACAAGGCTGAGAAGCTGACCGCTGTGAGGCAGAGGGTGGAGGAGTTGACAGGTGTAAGGCAGAGAATGGAGGAGTTGACCACGGTGAGGCAGAGGGTGGAAGGGTTGACCGCTGTGAGGCAGAGGGTGGAGGAGTTGACCGCTGTGAGACAGAGGGTGGAAAAGTTGACCGCTGTGAGGCAGAGGGTGGAGGAGTTGACCGCTCTGAGGCAGAGGGTGGAGGAGTTGACCGCTGTGAGGCAGAGGGTGGAGGAGTTAACCGCTGTGAGGCAGAGGGTGGAAAAGTTGACCGCTCTGAGGCAGAGAATGGAGGAGTTGACCATGGTGAGGCAAAGGGTGGAGGGGTTGACCTCTGTGTGGCAGAGGGTGGAGGGGTTGACCGCTGTGAGGCAGAGGGTGGAGGGGTTGACCGCCCAGAGGGTGGAGGAGTTGACCGCTGTGAGGCAGAGGGTGGAGGAGTTGACCGCTGTGAGGCAGAGGGTGGAAGAGTTGACCGCTGTGAGGCAGAGGGTGGAGGGGTTGACCGCTGTGAGGCAGAGGGTGGAGGAGTTGACTGCTGTGAGGCAGAAGGTGGAGGAGTTGACCGCTGTGAGGCAGAGGGTGGAGGGGTTGACAGGTGTAAGGCAGAGAATGGAGGAGTTGACCACGGTGAGGCAGAGGGTGGAAGGGTTGACCGCTGTGAGGCAGAGGGTGGAGGAGTTGACCGCTGTGAGACAGAGGGTGGAAAAGTTGACCGCTGTGAGGCAGAGGGTGGAGGAGTTGACCGCTCTGAGGCAGAGGGTGGAGGAGTTGACCGCTGTGAGGCAGAGGGTGGAGGAGTTGACCGCTGTGAGGCAGAGGGTGGAGGAGTTAACCGCTGTGAGGCAGAGGGTGGAAAAGTTGACCGCTCTGAGGCAGAGAATGGAGGAGTTGACCATGGTGAGGCAAAGGGTGGAGGGGTTGACCTCTGTGTGGCAGAGGGTGGAGGGGTTGACCGCTGTGAGGCAGAGGGTGGAGGGGTTGACCGCCCAGAGGGTGGAGGAGTTGACCGCTGTGAGGCAGAGGGTGGAGGAGTTGACCGCTGTGAGGCAGAGGGTGGAAGAGTTGACCGCTGTGAGGCAGAAGGTGGAGGAGTTGACCGCTGTGAGGCAGAGGGTGGAGGGGCAGATTGCTGTGAGGCCAAGGGTGGAGGGGCTGACCGCTGTGAGGCAGAGGGTGGAGGAGTTGACCACTGTGAGGCAGAGGGTGGAGGAGTTGACTGCTGTGAGGCAGAGAATGGAGGAGTTGACCATGGTGAGGCAGAGGGTGGAGGGGTTGACCGCTGACCAGAGGACGGAGGGGCTGATTGCTGAGATGGAGAGGCGGAGGGGCTGACCGCTGAGAGGGAGAGGGCGTCTCCATAAAGAACAGTCTTCAACTTCTTTTTTAAATGTAGATTTTGTTGGTAACGTCACCATAAAATTCTGTGGTAAATCGTTCCATTTTCTTCAAACCGTTGTTCACATGGCATTGATTTGCAAACACATACTGTAGCTGAACATAACTTAAGCTTTGGCTCTGTATGAACATCCAAGACAAATGTAGTCTATCTACTCCATGTTAAAGATCTCAATGCTTTTCAATGACGCTGTGCATTTCTGAGAAAGTGTCCCAAAACAAATCGCTGTGTAAAAATCACACAAGATGAGAGAAATAAATACTTGGTATGGTTAGTCTAACATGTCATGCTGCTATTTCTATCATTTTTATTCCAATTTTATTAACATTTATGCCGATTTATCCCAATTAATAGAGTGCACTCATCATTTTGCGATATTTCCACTTTTGGCGGCAAATATTGAAATAGGACCCTAGACCATGAATTTGCTTCATTGAGAGATTGAACGCATAATAAATTCAACGCTCTTGTACGGTTGTTTTGTTTGAGAGTGCTATTGTTGTGACAGTAGCACTAATGTTTATCTCATAAAATCAAAACAAAGCAGAGTTTGTATTGAAGCGCCATACAAAATACTTGTTCAGGGGCTCACCTGATTTTGCTCTCCTCGCGATCACTCACAACTCGCATTTAAATGTTCTTCCCTCATTCATCGACCCCGGAGCCGCCGCCGATATGTACTAGCCGCCACCAATTGGCCGTTTAGCCAGCCGCCGCCGATTGGTGCCGTTAGCCACCCGCTATCAGGCGATCACTATCATCAGCGGCTCTCAGCCGATTCAATCCAATTATTTACACTCAGCATT
>KB296008.1:13027-23517 GCA_000328365.1 Capitella teleta | reverse complement strand
TTTTTTAACTGTGAAATTCTTCTACAACTAAACAACGTTTTTTATGTGTGTTAATGCTGATACGTATCCTTGGAAATAACTTTCCCAGTTACTTAAATAATAATAATAATAATAATAAATTTTTAGCTGGGGAGCCCAATGTAATGCTCCCTGGAATCATCCAATAAATATAAAAAAATTCTCCTCCATCAGTCCTCCACCCGAAATTGCGTTCAACTGCTAACTTGATGAGTTAACGTACCTCATTAAATGATATAATTATGCATATACAATGTAAGGGTACACAATTAATTTGCAAAGCAAATCTCACTTTTAAAGTGAGTTGAGAACAAATTGATTGTAAGACAACAAACATCAAATGAGATCATTTATTAAAATCGGATTTCACTCAGATAAAATAACCATATGAAATGAAAGTTGAGAAACCAGGAAATTCTATTCCAGTGAATATACTGATTATCAATATCAACAAGCATTATGTAAAAATCGAATATAAGGTTAAGCATGGAAGAAGAATACTTCAGGCTGATATACATTGTGAATGTAATACTTTCAGCAGCGTTAGAATATGTGAAATTGTATACAATTTCCAATATATGAGATGCATATTGGCAAAACAACGGAAGATCAGCAATACTGAAGAGGAATTATGAATGATTGGTGAAAGAATATCGCCATGCATTCGAAATTATCACAGATTCAAAATTGTTTCAAATTGTATGCATACCAAAGAAAAAAATCACAGTTTTGTAAGATATCACTTTTTCAGCTCCACGTCACTGAATGTTTCCTTCATGGCGTTCTGAAGTTCCGCAAGATGGTTTTTCCTTGCGTTCTTCATGGACGAAACACGTACTCGGTTGTAACGTCGTTGGACCTGAAATTAATTAGATAATATATAATCTCTTTTCATGCAGTTCCTTTAAATCTGACCTCTGTCAGGAGATCTTTCGCTTCTGCTAAATACTGTGGGTACTTCCCATTTTCCCCCACCACGTCGTTCAGAGGAAGATCGTCTACGACAGTGTTATTCTTCATCTGCAGTAAAGCTTCATGTACCCTCTCAGAGTTGGGTTTTCTCCGTATTTCTGCCAATGGTTTAGGCTGCAAATAAGAACACAGAAAATTGGCAATTTAATTCTGAGTACAATACATACTCTTTGATAGGGTTGGAAAGGTCTCTGTCTATTTTCCAGATCAACTTTGTTGTCTCGATAATTCACAGGGTGGCTGAGAGCGTAGCGAAGAGCTCGAACATTTCCCTGAATATCTGCAATACCAAATGAAATCAATATAAAACCAATCATGCTCTGAAAAATTAATACCTTTGGGTTCAGGAACATCCCCAGTGAATGTCAATCCCTCGTCCTCAAATAGAACATCATATCCTGAATATTTCTCATCTAAAATCTTCAATGTCTTTGGCTCTTCTGATTGAACGACCTCTTGTGGGGCGTCCTGGGATTTAGCAAGTTCATCAACCTGAGTCATGAAAAATGCATCTGCAGATTGTTCTTTTGCTTCTTCTTGGATTTCTTCCGTCTCATGTGAATGCATAGATGTCCCTTCGCTTCCCTCAAATTCAGGAGTCGCAGGAATCGGAGGTAAAGGATTACCCAGGCCAAAAGCCGCTTCACCTCTTGAGTTGGGAGTTTCAGGCGGCTCCTCTTCAGGCAACAGTTCGGGAGATTGCCTCTTTGGTGCCTCAATCGCAAGCAGTTCATCAACGTTGCACCGTGGCACGGACGGAATAATCGTGTTGACTCTACGCTCAGGTTTTATTTTGACCTCAATGTTGGGTTTCTCTAAGGCCGGTGCTTTCTTCCTGAATTTAGAAAATGATTTTCTTACAACACTGCTGAAAAATACACAAGAGCCCATGCCTATGAAGCCGAATGCCAAGGCGATCTGTTAAGAAGCGTTTCAAGATAGGAGGGTCACCAACGCGTTCTGTGGTCAGCGGATTGTCATGGATAATTAGTTCAGAGAGACACGGCCAGGCAGCAACAGCTAGCAAACTGTCTTCTTCGCAGATCTGAAATAGTCCCCTATGTAATAGAGATGACAATGAATGAAAGTAGGCTAAAACCTGGTTGTGGGAAACATTCAGGTATCGCAATTCAGGAAAGGGAGGGGGAAGAGGGTGGCCTCCCTTCCGAAACGTATCCTCCCCAGGATGAGTTTCCTCAATGTTCAATTCCTCAAAATCTGCCATCAAGTTATTACCTGCAACAACAAAATAAAAAATAGCAAAACAAAAAACCCGCAAGCATTGTTAAAAATAATAAGCTCACCATCAGTTTGCTCCTTGCTTGCATCATCTGGTACAACTTCGTCTTCATGCAAAGGATTTGAGTCTGATTGGTTTTTAATCCGCGTTTCTGTTAACGATCGCATGCGCTCTTCCAAATGCAGCGCTGATTTCTGAGATCTCCTTCTCCTGCTCAATTTCCTCTGGGAGGAGGGACGAGAGTCAATGATCTGAGTGATCATACGTCCTTCCATGAGAATCAGCTGAGGCACCGCGTACAAGTTGTTCTTGGAGAGATTCAAATGCCGTAATCTAGAAATAAGTTTTATGGATGTGGCAGCTGAGTGTGCGGCTGAGAACTCACTGTCGGAGGCCAGCAAGAGCTGCAAATATTGTGATGTCTTCCAAATTATTTTCATCCAACATTAGAATTTCTAACTTGGGAAATCGCTGGACTTGTAATTTCCGTCCACTGTGACGTCACATTGGTAACATTACTTACTCATCCTGACACTCACCTTTTTTGTGAGGCGCATGGCAGAGCTAAATCAGGAGGAATGGATTTCAAGTTGTTACCAGTCAACTGCAGAATGCGGAGATTTTGAAGAAGGCCAAGGGGAAGGAAATCCTCCGGACAGAGATTGTTGTACGATAAATCCAAGAGCTAGAACATAACAAAAATATAAGCAGGAACAATATACAAAAATAGCTGAGATCATACGATAACTTACTTCTAAATGCTTGAATTCGCCAACATTGAGCTTTAGGTTTCTAAGACCATTCAGGGGTAGCTCTAACTCTCGAAGAATTGGGAATGAATCAAAACAATCTAGAAAGAGGAAAGCAGTCTGAGCTGGGGTTTTCTTTCAGAATATAATGTATTTAATATTATTATATATACATAATTGTAATGTAAGATTATGGCATTATTTCCTTACTGAGTGGGAGTATATTTTCAGCAGCATTGACATAAGCAACATTATCAAAAAGTTTAAAGTCTTCCACTTTGGTTTCACTCAGGTTCTGTCCATTGATGTTGACGGAACACAAGTCAGTTGGATCATCCACACAACAATGTTTCATCTGTTGAGAAATTGCTATTTTATGAATATGCAAATAAGAGAATTAGACAAACCAGGAAGAAACCATCAAGGATTTTGTTTTCATCATCAAATTCTGGGGTTTCTGTGACGAGGGACGCAGCAGGAATGATGGCTGTTCCCATCTTCGCAGAATTCTGGTTTCGCTCCCGGCGGATATCATCATAACTCCTTGGTTTGGCGCATAGCACAGCTTTGAAACGACGTCTCTGTTCAACCTTCTGGGCCGTCAACCAGGCGCCACCATCTAAAAGTAATGAAATATTATTATCCTAAAATTAATATATATTATGTGAATCAGTCAATACATTTAACATATAAACCATGCATTATTGCTGTAGCCTTATTTCTTGTACATAGTTCTGAAGCTCTTTGATGATCAAGTTCAAACTACATAGCAGAAAAAGAGAGGCAATTAACTTAGTTTGTGGCAGAAATTTGACGTACAGTATTTATTGCAAAGAAAATGAATAAAACTTAATTTGAATGAGAAAACATGAAACAATCTGAATAAATCAGTTATGAAAAACGTTAAGAAAACTATAGAAAACACAGGCAGAGTGGGAAAGTGAAATCTATCCAGTATACCATACGTATTCTATTGGTCTTAATTCGTCCCTCTAGCGGAACCTCTAACTCTCGAATATTCCTATGGATGAATTAAGACTAAAAGAATAAGTTCATCATAAATTACATCATAAAATGGGTTGATGATCATGCGAATAGAATCAGCAGATAATCATAATGGCGCGTTCTTTCATTCTCAACAACTTTGAAGTTGGGAGTCAGAATTACTAGGCCGTCATCTCGGGAACCATCAGATCAGGCGAAGATGTCAAAAGACAAGTTATTCCAACTTCGGAATAGGCACAAAGAACATGTCTCGTAAGTCATAATGATAATCTCGTAATTCCGAGTTGTCGAGGAGGAAAGAAGGCTGTGGTTATTCGTACGTTACCGTATGAATGGTTTCCAGCGCTATTCGTACGTTATTCTCGGATATGAGACGATCTCGTGAGAGGTTGAATCAAGAACGAGAGTTACTTGATTTGAAAGAGAAAGACCTCCAACTCATTCCTCCATTACTCCACTTAATGACATTGTGAGTAATTATTGAATGTTACACACTTGACTAACTAATTAAAATTATTCATTTTCAGCTCATTGGCGAACAACAGCGTTCAACATTCTCTGATTGAGGTGATCTCAAGCTGACATACTACGATCATTGTATTACGTACTACGTACAGACTACAGGGGAATCAAACCCCTTACTTGCTTACCAGCTTACCCTTAGATTCAAAGTCCAACGCTCTGCCACTGAGCCAAACAGGTAACTCTTAATTATTATATTTTTGTATATAGCTGCTGTAAACCACAAGGAGTCTTACCAGTGGGCTCTGGATACATGAAATGCCTATGCAGCCTTCTAGACAGTATTAGTATATCTATATATGATATATATATATAGACAGAAAGCATTCACTGCATTGACTTTGGTCCACATATGCTCGCTCACTGGCAAGACCCCCTGTGCTGTAAACGGTGTCCCTTTGATCTAAAATTAAAAAGCATACATGTTCATCTTTATATTTAGAAAATTAGGTAAATTTTGATTGTTTGAAGTGATCGGCCTCCCAACAAATGTGACCCATACATTTATGTATTAATTACATGATTATTACGTGATTCATTTATTTCTAGATCTTGACTTGATTTCTCATTGCTTGAGGTTATATCGATGCATAATACCGCACATTGTATTTTTCTAATCATGTTTTGTTGTTGTTGATTTCAGGTGGATGCTCATTAGAATTGAAGATGAAAAGATCTTGTAAATACTCACTTCACTGCATCATATTTGCTGATCGATGAGATGCATCCTGTTTCTGCAGAATCCTGCTAATACTCAACTCACACTAGTATTGTTTTCGATGTACCATTTAATTCACCTCCTCTTGCTTCCTATTAATTATGCTAACACAGGTTTGGTATCCTATCAATGCTCTGATCTGGTTCACCTAAATGCATTTAAACTAACAAATAAATTTCTTCGTTTATTTTGTCGTTCTCGTCGTTCAATATTTGAGATCAGAATCTCATATATGTTCTTAAATCACGTGTTAATTACCATATTGGTTTTGTATTGATTTGGCTTCTGAGTTGTGAAACCTGTATCGCATAATCACAAGCGAGACTAATTATATTATGGTGTTATATATCTGTAACCTGGGGAGACAGTGTACACAATGCTTGGAATAATTACATCAAAATGAAAGGCCATCATCAGCATGCGAAATATATGCACATATGTTATGTAATATAGCTTCAAGTCGCTAAGGATGTAAAGTTTGTAAAAGAATACATTGGCATTTGCATTATAAGAATATATCAAGTTTTGCAAATTCGCTATTGCTTTAATTATAGTAATAGCTAGCTAGCCGCATGTTAATACATGTAGACCGATTTAAATTTAACTTAAAGTTTCCTGCGCTATTCATACGTTATTCTCGGGTGTTGCTAAAAACCTCCCAAAACTTATTAGGTCTCAATAAGTTTTGGATGGCTTTTAGCAACACCCGAAAATAACGTACGAATAGCGCTGGAAACCATTCGTACGGTAACATACGAATAACTACAGCCAGGAAAGAATGCACCATATGATCCATATCAACCATAACACTGTGAATCATGACCCGCTGGCTCCATTTGGGAACAATGAAGGGACATAAATTCATAATTTGTAACACTGTCACTGTGAATGACTAGTGACTGTCACTGCATCATGATCATGATGATCATGTGCATGTGTGTGACTGTCGATTGTGATCCTGCATGATAAGTGAATTTGTTGTTGTAATGAATGTCGCTGCATCAAGCTTTTACTGTACTAAGTAGGAAAAAACATCCATATACCATCATCTTGCCGATGCACAAGTGTTCTGACGGGAAAACAATTGGCCGCATGGCCTCCAGATCCATCGTCCAATTTCAACATCGACGTCGCCATCTTTAAACAAGTCCTAGGATACGGTGATATGACGGAAACTATCGAAATTACGTATTTATCGTCTTAAACCTCATGGTTTCATAATTTTATCACTATGATCATTATTGATACATTTTATGTGTATACAATCATTTTATTTTGAAAAGTAATGATTTAAAATAATTACTGTTCACAGTAGTACTTTTGACGGAAATACCCGAACAACCACGTGCCATCTATTTGTTGTTGTCACGTGACATTTGCCAACATGGCAGACCGAGAAGTCGCCGATGTGATGACAACGTCCTCTTCCTCTTCATCGGGTTCTGCTACGAACAACCCGCTGTCGAGAAAGCTTAATAAAATACTTGAGACTAGGCTCGACAGTGATAAGGTAAAAATAAGACCTAAAAATCGTGTTTGCTACCCTATATCGAAATTGACAGTGGGCGATAATATGTCAATTAGCGATGACGCTCTTGACACTGAGTCAGTGACTGACAGTCCTGATCAGGCCGAGGGTGATCGCGATCACCAGTCACCAGGGTGACCATGGCTGATCCTCGGTTAATGGAAAATTTAATTGAAATTGTGGTTTTACGGTTTGTGAGTAATATGAGCGCCTGAACAGGAACCCTGGAACCTATTTACCCCCTACTGGCTACTCCTCACTTCTGTATGGAATCCAGAATTATAAATATATTATATAGGGTGCAGCCCCTGGTAATTTAATTCGCTCACTCTCCATTAACTTAATTTCAACGTTTGTGAAGAATGTTTCCGGAGATCATGGCATCCTGTGCGTTACGCAACCTGCGACACAATGCATTGTTACTGTAGAATCATTGTACATTCCTAAGATGTTACACAACTCACAACTCTTTAGATTTCCAAAAGCTCAGGTTATTTTGCAGTGAATAATTATAATCACTATTAATCAGAGTTGAAATCAAACACATTTTAAATGTTTTACTTTCCTCAGGAAATGCTCGAGGCCCTCAAGTCCCTGTCCACTTTCTTCACGTCAAACAACATTCGTACCAGACGAAACCTCAGAAGTGATATTGAAAGACGAAGTCTGCTCATCAACGAAGAATTTGTAGATTGTTTCAAAGTCGCCAAGGAGGTTGGAAAATTCATGAGTTAGTTTGAAACTCATTTTAATGACATGGAATTACAGCAATTGGACAGTATTTGCGAAGATGTGCAAGCCATGAATGAATGTTGCCTCGATATGACTTCTAGACTTAAAGTAAGATGAGCCCTTTATTTCACATAAGTCATGCTCACCTGTGCATAATCTAATTAACAGACTGCAAAGGACCAGACTCATGACCTGATCAGTCAAACTACACAATTACAAACTGAAAGGTACATTTTTTTCGTCTTGTTTTCAGCTATAAAAACTGAAGTAATTTTGCATCACAGCCAAAAGCTCCAAATGAGGGCTCAGGTGACGGATGTTTTCTTGAGCAAATTCCAACTGAAACAGGAGGAAGTGCAGATCCTCAGAGGGACTCGCGACGGCAGTTTGCATCCGGTGCGTCTAACGTGCGTTGTTCAAATTCTGACCTCTTGTATTACACTTCCAGGGGTTCTTCAAAGCCCTCGCTCGGGTCAAACAAATTCACACGGATTGTAAAGTTTTGCTGAGAACCAATCAGCAAACAGCAGGACTGGAGATCATGGAAGCGATGGCATTGCAGCAAGAGTCCGCTTACGAACGCTTGTATCGATGGACTCAAAGTAAGCAGAGATCTCTTATTGAAACCTGCCTTATTTCATTAACCTTGAAGACGAGTGTCGCATGCTGAGCGGAGATACACCTGATATTAACAACCAACTCTGTCTGGCTCTAGAATCATTACAAGATCGACCAGTGTTGTTTAGGTACAGAGTTTAATTAATAGATTTATTATGAATTACTAATAATGGATACAGGTATTCCTTGGATGAATTTGGCACAGCGAGACGTACTGCGATTGTGAGGTCTTTTATTGATGCGCTAACCAGAGGAGGTCCTGGAGGAACCCCTCGTCCAATTGAACTGCACTCTCATGACCCTTTGCGTTACTCTGGAGATATCCTCGCTTGGTTGCATCAGTCTGCTGCATCAGAGAAGGAACACATCCAGGCGCTGCTCAAACACTGCGCTGCCACTTGTGAGTCTTTCAACTGTATCGTTGTCCTTGCTTAACTTGTCTATTTCAGCTGCTGATGAAAACATTCATGACGTACTCAGTCACATCACTGATGGTGTATGCCGACCCCTCAAGGTACGGACATTTCTTTGTTTCAATTGTGATTACCAGGTAATGATTCCTTTCTCAGGTCCGTCTCGAGCAAGTTGTCGTTTCTGAGCCAGGGCCTGTCCTGCTCTACAAGCTAACCAATTTGCTCAAATTCTATCATGTGACCATCGGGTGAGCCAATCACAGGCTCCATCTGTCAGCGTTAAACTCTTTATCTTTCTAGAAACATTCTGTTGTCCAATTCGTCACTACTGAACACCATTGATGAGATGCAAACCCTGTGCCTGAAGATGTTCTTCAACACTCTCAATTATAACGCTGGCAAACTTCTGGAAAAGGTGATTACTGCTACAAGAGCTTCAGTTCATGAGTGACATTTTATGCTCTTCCGAAAGGTGGAGCTTCCCCCTGGGGATCTTGGCACCACGTCTTCATTGAGCAACACTCTGCAACTGGTGCAAGACATTCTCTCCTCACACGACTCCTCAGTCATCGCCATTGACGCTCGCAAGCAAGATTTCACTCAGGTAAACTCCAGCGCATCATCTCTGTGTGTAACCTACTTTCTCCTCAGATTTTGAACTGTGTCATTGACCCACTTATACAAATGTGCAGCGTATCGGCTAGCCGGCTTCCAACCGTAGATATGGCGACGTACATGATCAACTGCCTCTACCAAATTCAGAACACTCTTGCTCTCTATGAATACACCGATCAACGCCTGGAAATGCTGAATGCGCAGGTCTGTCTCTCAGATCAACCATCCACTGTGTCATATTTCAATCACAACAGATTGATGCCCACGTTGATACACTTGTTAGCGAACAGGCTTCGTTCATTCTGACCAGAACTGGGCTGTCTCATGCATACGGCATTGTTCAGCAGCATCAGTCAGCACAGGTGCAATACGAGTGGAAAAAGATTTGTTGCTTGCAATGCTCATTCTTCCACAGGGTCCGCTCAGTAGCTTACATGGCATGGATGCGGTCAGCATGAAAGCTGCTATGGTACGTCTTATTCTTATCGCTCAATTGTTCGCAATCTTTTCTCCAAATCAGAGTAAATTCGACAGCTACCTGGCTTCACCTGACTCTCTGACTATGACGCAGTGCAGTTTGCTTCTGAGCGCTAAGCAGAGGTTTGATTATTTCTCACAATCGAGAAACATTCACCCTGTTCCATTCTAGGGAGACAGTGAAGAGGAGGTCTTCAGAGCTGATCATAGCCGCTTATCAGCTTATCTTCTCTGCTATCATGGACGTTCAGAACAAGTATGCTGAATCCAATGGCATCGTGCCAAGAACTCCAGATCAAGTCATCAAACTGCTGTCGTAAATGGCTGATAGGGTTTCATCTGGGATGCTGGGTCTGTTATGTTTGGGTGGGCTTAGGATTAGGCACTTGCAGGGGAGGTTGGAGATTAGTTGAGATGGATTCTTCATCTTCTTTATGCATATTATTTTGTTGTTAATAAATCCATAAAAATATTGTTTTCATTGTTTATTCTTGATTGTGACAAAATATAATGTCATCAAAAATCTGCCAAATATATAATACGTTAATAAATCCCCATTAATTTGATAGAAATTAGATTCAAGAGGAAAATGTATGTCAGAACACGTGAATGCCAAATATAATTGTCATCATAAACTCACAATGAGACATTACACTAAAAGAATAAACTTGAAATCAAAGGACGTTTTATTATAACGACGCGGTGAAAGATGGAATGATGTTTGGACACGAACATGCAGCTATGAATATATCAGAGTTCATCATTGTTGTAAGCCATCGAATGAGTCATGTCTTCCTCATAATTGAGGAAGCCACCAGTGCCTCTGCATTCCTCATGGCCTCATTGATGATTTTCTCGTGTTCATGACCAGACAGTTCTCCCA
>KB295990.1:0-12203 GCA_000328365.1 Capitella teleta | reverse complement strand
ATTCTCGGCAATTCCAACTCGGATACTTTTTCTTTCTTTTTTTCTTTGTCTTTTCTTTGTCTTTTCTTTTCTTTTTTTCTCATTATCTCATAACTCCCGTGAGTTACATCAATACTCCGATCCCGACTTGCGACCCCATGTTGCTCCCATATCACGCATCTCGCCAGACACTGGTCGCTGTTGGAAAGCGAAGAAGGCCGCCAAGCCAGCGTGGGCGGCATATCTTGAAAACTTCAAAGAAAACTTCAAAGAAATTCATATTCGGGAAACCCTTATGTTTACAGTTATATCGACGACAAACAATAGAAACAGGCCCCAGTCACCCTTCCTCACTAATTGTCTGGCTTTCAAGAAACACCTCATGAGAAAGAATTATTTTGATCTCAAATTCCGCTTACCTGCTGACGAGTGAACTTTAGATGTCACAATAGGCTTCTCTGGGAGTGAATCAGGAATCAATGTGGTGTCCATTAATGCACTCGATGGCCTTATTGTGGTTGGGTATTCTGGTAGTGATGACCCCTCACATGCCTGTTGGTTTTTCATTTTTTCGTCTGAAAAAAAAAAAATGCACATTTTGATAAGCAAACTCCGTTCATTTTGATTATTAGATTGTGGCAACGACAAGCACATTAATTTATACCGGTATTTATTTTTATTGGTTGATATGCTCTAGACGAAATGAGATCTCTCTGATATGTTCATGCTTATTCAATCCTCATAAATACGGCGATCTTTCAAGTGTCAATTTGTCTCGAGAGAGTTTCCTGCTTGCCATATATGGTGACCCGTCAACACGGTGAACGCCATGTTGCTCACAAGAAGAATTACAATTATCACGGATTACAATTGTAATTCACAATCATAACGCCCGTGGCCTGATCGGGTCTCGAACCCGGGACCTTGACCCCCACGGTCGGCATAGGTTTATAGTCAGCCGGTTTAACCCACTGAGCTATTCAACGTCCAAGAAAACGCTCAATTCGCCATCTGAGGCGTTACTGAGGATACAACGAGATATTATTATGTGGTAGCAGACCAAAACACAGCTGCGCAATGTACAGGTGTATTGGAGCACTCCCCAGCGTCGGAAAAGTATCTGCGACTCAAGGAGTTCCTCACTCAGCATTTTGAGCTGTCAGAAGAGGAGCGCGGAGATCGTTTACTGGACATCTGTTCATTGTATGACACCATCTTACAGCTCAACGGCAGTGAATCTGAGCATTTCATCTTGCGTCGGATTTTCATGCGAGCGTTACCGCCGGCTTTGAGGAATGCATTGTCTACAACTAACATCACAGATACGCGCGATCTGTCTATGGTGGTATGCAGGATAAAGAACCCTTGGGATTTATCGTTAAGAGTAGGGGGAAACCCCGGTCCCGGGCCTTCTATTCTGGCTCCCGTATCACCCGAACGGGTTGGGTGGAGCCGTAAAACCCCAATCACACACTCAGAGGCCGACAGGGCACTCGCATCGACCATGTCATCAGAATCTGGAGCGTCCATGTGCAGCATGGAGGGGATCGACGGTGAGAGCGAGGGATCCATCAACGCCATGGGCATCAGTCATCGTCAGCTATGCAAGTACCATGCGAAGTTCGGTGTACGTGCTCGTCGCTTTGTACCTCCATGTGACTGCAAGCCGACTCTACCCGTAAAGGAGACAAACGCCTCGCCCTTATTGCTGAGTGTAGCCCCCCTGTCATCATCGTCGCCGCTTCTATGATGGTACCTCCCCATTTCTCAATGAGGTATTGATTGTTCCGGTTAATACTGGGGCAAGAGCGAGGCTTGCTTCTTCATAAGCCATGTCGGGAGGGAATCAAGGGAGCCCTGCGTCAGAGGTAGCTGCCGAATTATCCTCTCTTCATCTTCATCTTCATCTGTGATCATTAGGAATGACACGATCATGGAATCCTCAAAACGATCAGTGTGTTGGTCACAAACCTTCCCTGGGCTCGATTGATGACGTGATCTGATTGTGTATCTTCTCAATTTTGGAAGCAAAATATTCAGCAAATCTTTCTGCCAGATCTATGTCACTCTGCCGGTCTGCGAGCTTCATGTCATTTTTTTCAATCAAGTTGAGTGTTTAATACTTTATAGAGTCCTTTTTGATTCCACTTGCTTTCCACTCCACTACACTGTTGAAAAATCGTTCTATTGACTCTTACAGCATTTTCTTTACTTTTGCAGTTTGATCCCTGAACCGTTCGAGGGCACTCGGATTTTGGAGTGCGTCTCAAGTTTCTCTCTCGCTTCCTTCTTTCAGCCCTTGCCAGGTATACTTCATGTGAGTACCATAGCGGTGCTGGCTTCTCAGAAACCTGCCTGGTCTTCCTTGACACCAAAGTGTCCAGCACCTCAGTACATACGTCATTCAATCTCTGGAGCTGGTGAGAGCGAGAGTTGGAGGGTAGAATCCTGCTAAACGATCGCCACCTTCAAGGCAAAGGCCTGCTTATCCAGCTTGTCCCAACGTCGATATGTTATCTTCTTCTTCTGTCTTTCCTGTCTCGTGACTGCAACATTGAAAAACAGGAGGATGTGGTCTGAGATTACTCCCGGCGCAGTGGCTTCTTCAATTGAAATTCCTCTGAATAGTGTGTCGTCCTCCATTATGCAGACATGATCTAATGTGTTTTTTGCTGACGTGTGTAGGAACATTTACCAGCTGAATGAGGTTGTTTTCATGTAAGAGGAGCTTATACCACTGAACTTGAGGGTCATCTTTCTGGTTGACATGTGTCACGTGCCCGGGGTGGGCAGGACACACATCCTCCGTCTAATTGGCCAGCATCGCGATCCAGTCCCCTTAGTAGGCAGCGTTTTGGGCTGGAGAGAACTCGACGGAGAACTCTCCGATTTCCAAGGAACACTTGCTTTTATTCGGGAAATCGAGAACAGATGGATATTCATTAGAGGGTGCGGGCGTTTTACAGCCCCACCTTTACAACATGAGGTTACATAACACATCGTAAATACATCAAATCAGGTGTCACAGGTGGTCAAGAAAAATTAGAAACTAATTAAACATTTAAATTTAAATTGGTAAATTTAAATTAAATTTAAATTGGTTTGGGGACAGGGGAAACCGCGACACCTGTATGTCGATATCTCTCACGAGCAGAAGGTTGCCAGTCGACGCCATGATGTTCCGCTAGAAAACTACTAAAATTCGCCATAAATTTGCCCCATGACCGCGTATTTAAACGTTGCATATAATCAGAAAAATCCACTTCCGAAGAGTAGATTTTGCAACCGTTTCGAGTAGCATGCCCCTTAACACATAGCAGGCTACTTGTTCTCTCGCGAGATTCGAATTATGACTAAAACCAACCTTCTGGTATAGCAGCCCTTCGTGTTTATGTTAAAGCTCACCTTCTGTGCACTTCTTATCAGAGAACTGGAAATCTTTATAATTTTCCAAACTCTCACTAGCATCCATGGAGTCTATGTTGTTGAGATAGCACCTATGAAAACTAGTAGCGTAGTCGATAGATTTGCAGCAGCTCTCGTCCAGACAGCGCTGCTGGCATTCAGCAAGCGTCACGCTCCTTGGCTCAATCTTGAAGTTCTTTCCTTTGATTGCTACACCCTGCCGTACACCGCCCATCGTGCAATTTGTATAGCTGTGCCCTGAAACTAGAAATCACAATATGGTTACTGAATATAACAAAACATTCTTTGCTTCTATGCCAAGTGCTTTGCAGTCAAAGTTTTAATCAATGATATAACATCAGCACAAGTCACACCTGTGACCGTTATTCCTAGCTGTCGGATACATAGAGCATGATTGTATAAAAACTGCCAGATTTTGAGGCAAAAATTCAACATTACACACAATATCCACTCATTTGTTTTTATTGTTAAGAGATTTTCCTTTTTCCGTTAATTTTATACTTAATTAGTGGGGAATAATAATAAAATAATAATAAAATATATATTTTTGTATAGCGTAAAATTCCACAAATAAATGTGCTCAAAACGCTGGATTGTAAAATCAGCCGTAGTGCTGGCTGAACATATATGAGTCTTGGTGCGGGTTATAAAAACAGTGAGTGATTGTAAAAATCGAAGATTCAAAGGTAGCTGGTTCCATAAAATAGGTGTAAATTGGCTAAAAGCGGTATTCTGGAGAAAAGAAGATATAGTAAAAGGGGCATCGAGATTAAAACTATTCACAGATCTTGTTGGGTAAATGATTGATTCATGTTTGAATACCAAAGTTGACAGATAGGAGGGGAAATCAGGGGCATTCAAACATTTGAAAGTTAAAATAAGCATTTTATAAACAAATCGTTTCTCAACTGGAAGCCAGTGTAGCTCTTTTAAAACAGGGGTTATGGGGTCGCCTCGTTTAACATTGCATAGAAACCGTGAACATGAATTCTGTAAAACTTGCAATTTCGACAATAGTCGAGAATTCAGTCTATAATACAGAGAAATACTAAAGTCAATGCGGGTCGTAATAAATGCATGGATCAGTTTTTCTAAACATTTTCTATTCATATACTTTTTTAATCTGCTACGATTCTTCAATTGAGCATACGATGATCTGCACACTTGGTTGACTTGTTCCTCTGCACTGAGTCTATGGTCCAGGATGAAACCGATGTTGCGAACTGAAGATTTGGGATGGATGATAGCGTCACCCACTCGGAGTTGAACTGTATTGGATGTTTTCTTCCCATACACAATGAACTCTGTTTTTGACGCATTAAGTTTCAGTTCATGGCTTGTCATCCAGCTCTCGATCTGCGTAACACAACGTTCCAGGCGACTGGTTGCTTGCTCAAGGAATTCTGACTTGGTGCTGGTATAAATTTGAAGATCATCAGCATACCGATGGAACCGTGCACCAAGGTCACGCAGCAGGGCAGCCAGAGGGATGGTGTAGATGCTGAAGAGCAGGGGTCCGAGGACGGGCCCCTGCGGGACGCCACATGTGAGTTCTTTGGAAGATGAGCGCGTACCTTTGACGACGACGGTGTGGCGGCGGTTAGTGAGGTACGAGGCTACGAGCGTAGCCACTTGAGCACAACAGGCACCGACACCTAGTGAGACAAGAGTTAACACCATGATCTCAGTGCTCACCGTGTCGAAGGCGGCTGACAAATCTAAGAGGGTTATGATGACGACTTCATTGTTTGCCATGACTGAACAGATGTCTGTGGTCACTTTTAATAAGGCAGTCTCCATGCTGTGGCCTTTTATGTAAGCACTCTGCACATCAAAGGTGATTCACTTGGAGGTGGCACATTCAACTGATCGTTTAACGACTCTCTCCAGTACTTTGCTAATAAAATACAAGTTTGAGATCGGGCGGTAGTTCACTGGATTCTCCGGGTCCAGCGATTGTTTCTTTAAGCGGGCGACACAATTGCACTTTTGAAGTGTTCCAGAAAAACACCAGCAATCAGCGAACAATTCATTACCCTGTCCAGGGCAGGAAGAAGCAGATCAGACGTGGCGTTCACCCACTTTGTAGGAACAGGGTCCAGGTCGCAATATTTCGTCTTGGCCTTTGCTATTGCCTTTGAGAGGGATTCGTTATCCACCAGCGAAAAGCTCACTAGTATATTGGTCGGCATGGGTTGCTGCAGGTTCGTCCTGGAAGGTCTCACGGATTCGGTCAATTTTTGCAATGAAGTATTCACTGAGAGCAGAGGCGGTGGTCTGAGCATCGCCAGTCGGCAAGGCAGAGGTGGAACTTGGCTGACTAAGCAGAAATGACGTTATAGTAAAGAGGCGCTTTGAGTCACTTCCACAGCCGTCGATGAGGTTTCGCAGGTACTGCGTCTTTGCTTCGGCGATTAGATACTTGACATTGTCCTTCTCCTTGAGATAGATATCACGATGAACTTGAAGATGGGTTTTTCTCCACTTTCTCTCCGCTCTTCGACGAATTTGCTTAACATTCCGAATTTCATCAGTGAACCACTTGGCCTCGGGGCGAATAGTCATAAGTGAGTGAGTGAGTGAGTGAGTGATGGGGTTTTACGGCTCCACTCAACCCATTCGGGTGATACGGGCGCCAGAACAGAAGGCCCGGGACCGGGGTTTCCCCCAACTCTTATCGATAAATTCCAAGGGTCCTTTATCCGGCCTTGTTATGCAGTTGGGCAGCACTGCAGAGTCACCGAAGAATTACAATTATAACGGATTACAATTATAATTCACAATCGACCTCGGGACCTCGACCCCCACGGTCGGCATAGGATTGCAGACAGCGGTTTAACCCACTGTGCTATTCGGTGCCCCTGGCGAATAGTATCGTGATAGTCACCAGTGGGGCAAGAGTGCTCAGTACACTTGATAGGGCTCGTTCATAAGTCATAACCAGCACACCCACAGAAAAACTCTCGAGTACCATGGCGTCGCATTTAGGCGTTGCACTGATGGCTTCCCGCAGAGCCGCATTGCTGACAGTCCGGAGTTTCCTGTATGACACTTCTCTTCGGAGTAGCGGCAGTTTTTCAAGAGCAATCGTCAAGAACACTGGGAAGTGGTCTGGAAATGGAATAAAATCCATGATGGTTTCCGCCTTGTTACACACAGACTGAGCATTTAAAGGCAAACTGAGAGTTCTGATTTTGTTGTTGCATTGCTCAAGCTGGGTCGGGAAAGTGCTAGTTTCCCGAAAACGTTCTGGACCTCTCTGTGTTGGGCTCTCTCCAATCCTTTACACTCTTCCACTTCCCCTCTACACTCTTCTCAAACTTCCAGATTTCGCAGTTGTCTCGAACACTGAAGCTGTGCTGAGTTCCAGCTGCTTTCGCTTCGTCATTCAGTGTTTTGGCAATCTTCACCTTTTCAGTAATCTTTGCTCGTTCTTCATGGGTTCTGCTGGGCCTCATTCTCATCTTTTTGAGATTGTCTGACTGCTGCCTAGCTTCTTCAAATCTGGATCGAAATGTTCTTGCATCAAACTCTGTTGGAAAAAATGATTATTTTCATGAGGCGAGGGCGTACGTGATTCAATTTTTTTCCCAATCCTAGTCGCACCTTAAGGTTGGAACTTGGATTTGATGGTGGTGCTCAGATTTCGAAGGAAAGTATCGTCATCACCTTCTTCTGTGACATTTGAGAGGATCAAGTCTGACTTGAATTTTTCATCATATAGAGTGGTTTTCAATGTTGTGGTAATGACCTGGGACATCAAAGGAGTAGAGCTGGTGAGAAGAGGGATTGTATCAGAGGCTTGGACCTCATTCTTCCCGTCCATCTGCTCCTGCAGTGTCTTCACTTGGTTCCGTAGCTCTTTAATTTCATCCCTGAGCGCTTGGGTGCACTCCATGAGAGTCGACATCGCCTCCCGCATAGCACGAGCATCATCTTCATGGGGAGCTGGCTCGGTTGTACGTGACTCTCTTGCAGTCACGATCATGCGGATAATGTCATCCTTCCCCTGTTTGCTCAGTTCCTCAATCGGGGTGATAAACGAGTCTATAGCATCAGAGCAAAGCATTGGTCTCGGCCTAAAAATAAAATAGCTCGGCGGAAACGGCTTGTACTATAAATAGCAGGTTCTCTTACTGATAGATTCAGGGAAGTGCCTGATGGAAACCAGACACTTTAGAGGCTCAAACGCACCAATCAAGACTGGGATCGTCTTGGTGATGCCGTCAGTAACAGTTTCCAGACCAATGGCGCTGCGGTGTTCCCGGAAATTCTTGGTATAACTCGAATTTCTAAAGACATTTGGAGCACCGAGAAAAATGCGTCCTTCTCACGAAGTTGAATCATTTATAAAGAATCAGTTTTTCACAGTCGTTGTCTTGTTTGCCGGCTGTTATCGAATTTGGCGAATCATCCGCGAGCCACTCGATTGAGCTTGAAAAGCAGTTAAATATTTCGCTGCCTTAGAACCAAAAGGGTCTAAGTCTGATTTTGGCACTTAATTGTTTGGCCTGCATCCAGTGACATGCAAAGCATGTATCCAGATTTCTGAAGCAATCCCAGATTTAGCTAGGCTGTTATACATGCATCCTTTTAATTCCCATCCTATCTATGTTCATAATAGTATTAACACTACTTACACTAGACACAATAAAGAATAAAATACAACCATCATCTTGATAACTCACCAGCTGATGATTATGAATTATGTTGGTCGAAATATTTATTGACAGAAAGGGTGCAAGTCAATAATATGCATCCCAGAAAGGTGTAAATGGAAAACGGGAATACCTTGGTAAATAATTACAAATCTCAGTAAAGAATCTTGTGTGATAACTTCTATCGCCTTAAAGCTTCTGAAAACAATTCAGAATGACAGTAAAAGTGGATTATCAACAGGAAGCCACTTTTGGCCTCTTTCTTCCCTTTCCGCAATCCCAACAAACCCTCTTTTGGTACTAAGGCACCGATTTGGAAGTTTAATTGGTTTTCTGAATCGGAATTAAAAAGATATAATAAAATTACAAAATTACAAAATTTGTTCAATACTTCTTTTTTTCATTCTTTTAAACGAAAATACATTGAAATTGATCGAGGTTTTGTCAACTGACAAGTGCCGATTTTGTTAGGAGTAAAACGAGGCTATTCAGAGATATTCAGAGACGTTCGGTACTCCAGAAAAGAATTATCTTAGGAATTCGCATAGGAGGGCTTAGTGAAACGCACCCTTGGAATATAAAATTGAAATGAATGGGGACTCGGCCTCGGTTTGACTCGATCGCTAAATGGCTGATCCACTGGCGATCGGATGACAAGGGCTGTAGTGGCAGACTATATAAAGTTACTTACCGTGATCTAGACACGCAGCAAGAACTCCCAAAGCCAAGATAAACTTCATGTTCACGCAAGAAGAACTAACCTGAAACAAAATGCCAAAGAAACGTTTCATATTCGATATTAATATTTATTAACCTTGCTTTGAATAATTTATTGACCGCACGAAACGAATGAAAACGCGTGGGAAGAAGTTCCAACGAAGAATAGGTATCGTCTTCTTCACAAAAGAGGAAATGAATAATATAATATCACGCTACCAAAAATCCTAACACAATGGTACAATTCAATTAATTTCCGTCACTCCAGCAGCATGTCACCTTCTTCACACCACCCCCTTCTCCCGAAAGGAAAAAATAATAACATAAAATGAAAATAAACGACAGCGTCATGCATCGAGCTGAAATGATCTACAGGGAAATCAAAACAAGACATCAATGATACTAGTAGTAGGTAGATATTTATAAAAGTTATTAATGAACCGTAATCAGAGAAATGTACTGCTGATTTTACGTTCCTTGACCTTCCCTTGTTATTTCATTCAATACAACTAAAATAGCCATTCATTATGCATGTATTTGAATGCATACACGCAACTCCCTCTAGCATGTTAACCAATAGGAAATCACTCCTGAGCAGCGAACACCCCGAAACGCAAACAACGAACACCCGCCTCAGAAATAAAATATTTTATTTTACATTTTTTCAATTAAAAGATGATAAAATCTTATGGCAAATGCACACAGCACACTATTAACGATGTTCTACGGTGTTTAGCGAGTATATAGGTTGCTGTCATTATACATGCGAGATGTTGTTGTGTGCCTGTGCCCCATGACCGCGTATTTAAACGTTGCATATAATCAGAAAAATCCACTTCCGAAGAGTAGATTTTGCAACCGTTTCGAGTAGCATGCCCCTTAACACATAGCAGGCTACTTGTTCTCTCGCGAGATTCGAATTATGACTAAAACCAACCTTCTGGTATAGCAGCCCTTCGTGTTTATGTTAAAGCTCACCTTCTGTGCACTTCTTATCAGAGAACTGGAAATCTTTATAATTTTCCAAACTCTCACTAGCATCCATGGAGTCTATGTTGTTGAGATAGCACCTATGAAAACTAGTAGCGTAGTCGATAGATTTGCAGCAGCTCTCGTCCAGACAGCGCTGCTGGCATTCAGCAAGCGTCACGCTCCTTGGCTCAATCTTGAAGTTCTTTCCTTTGATTGCTACACCCTGCCGTACACCGCCCATCGTGCAATTTGTATAGCTGTGCCCTGAAACTAGAAATCACAATATGGTTACTGAATATAACAAAACATTCTTTGCTTCTATGCCAAGTGCTTTGCAGTCAAAGTTTTAATCAATGATATAACATCAGCACAAGTCACACCTGTGACCGTTATTCCTAGCTGTCGGATACATAGAGCATGATTGTATAAAAACTGCCAGATTTTGAGGCAAAAATTCAACATTACACACAATATCCACTCATTTGTTTTTATTGTTAAGAGATTTTCCTTTTTCCGTTAATTTTATACTTAATTAGTGGGGAATAATAATAAAATAATAATAAAATATATATTTTTGTATAGCGTAAAATTCCACAAATAAATGTGCTCAAAACGCTGGATTGTAAAATCAGCCGTAGTGCTGGCTGAACATATATGAGTCTTGGTGCGGGTTATAAAAACAGTGAGGGATTGTAAAAATCGAAGATTCAAAGGTAGCTGGTTCCATAAAATAGGTGTAAATTGGCTAAAAGCGGTATTCTGGAGAAAAGAAGATCTAGTAAAAGGGGCATCGAGATTAAAACTATTCACAGATCTTGTTGGGTAAATGATTGATTCATGTTTGAATACCAAAGTTGACAGATAGGAGGGGAAATCAGGGGCATTCAAACATTTGAAAGTTAAAATAAGCATTTTATAAACAAATCGTTTCTCAACTGGAAGCCAGTGTAGCTCTTTTAAAACAGGGGTTATGGGGTCGCCTCGTTTAACATTGCATAGAAACCGTGAACATGAATTCTGTAAAACTTGCAATTTCGACAATAGTCGAGAATTCAGTCTATAATACAGAGAAATACTAAAGTCAATGCGGGTCGTAATAAATGCATGGATCAGTTTTTCTAAACATTTTCTATTCATATACTTTTTTAGTCTGCTACGATTCTTCAATTGAGCATACGATGATCTGCACACTTGGTTGACTTGTTCCTCTGCACTGAGTCTATGGTCCAGGATGAAACCGATGTTGCGAACTGAAGATTTGGGATGGATGATAGCGTCACCCACTCGGAGTTGAACTGTATTGGATGTTTTCTTCCCATACACAATGAACTCTGTTTTTGACGCATTAAGTTTCAGTTCATGGCTTGTCATCCAGCTCTCGATCTGCGTAACACAACGTTCCAGGCGACTGGTTGCTTGCTCAAGGAATTCTGACTTGGTGCTGGTATAAATTTGAAGATCATCAGCATACCGATGGAACCGTGCACCAAGGTCACGCAGCAGGGCAGCCAGAGGGATGGTGTAGATGCTGAAGAGCAGGGGTCCGAGGACGGGCCCCTGCGGGACGCCACATGTGAGTTCTTTGGAAGATGAGCGCGTACCTTTGACGACGACGGTGTGGCGGCGGTTAGTGAGGTACGAGGCTACGAGCGTAGCCACTTGAGCACAACAGGCACCGACACCTAGTGAGACAAGAGTTAACACCATGATCTCAGTGCTCACCGTGTCGAAGGCGGCTGACAAATCTAAGAGGGTTATGATGACGACTTCATTGTTTGCCATGACTGAACAGATGTCTGTGGTCACTTTTAATAAGGCAGTCTCCATGCTGTGGCCTTTTATGTAAGCACTCTGCACATCCAAGGTGATTCACTTGGAGGTGGCACATTCAACTGATCGTTTAACGACTCTCTCCAGTACTTTGCTAATAAAATACAAGTTTGAGATCGGGCGGTAGTTCACTGGATTCTCCGGGTCCAGCGATTGTTTCTTTAAGCGGGCGACACAATTGCACTTTTGAAGTGTTCCAGAAAAACACCAGCAATCAGCGAACAATTCATTACCCTGTCCAGGGCAGGAAGAAGCAGATCAGACGTGGCGTTCACCCACTTTGTAGGAACAGGGTCCAGGTCGCAATATTTCGTCTTGGCCTTTGCTATTGCCTTTGAGAGGGATTCGTTATCCACCAGCGAAAAGCTCACTAGTATATTGGTCGGCATGGGTTGCTGCAGGTTCGTCCTGGAAGGTCTCACGGATTCGGTCAATTTTTGCAATGAAGTATTCACTGAGAGCAGAGGCGGTGGTCTGAGCATCGCCAGTCGGCAAGGCAGAGGTGGAACTTGGCTGACTAAGCAGAAATGACGTTATAGTAAAGAGGCGCTTTGAGTCACTTCCACAGCCGTCGATGAGGTTTCGCAGGTACTGCGTCTTGCTTCGGCGATTAGATACTGA
>KB295979.1:2699-14877 GCA_000328365.1 Capitella teleta | reverse complement strand
CTCAATTTGACTCTCAGAATAGCTTTTATTGTTTGAGAGACAATTACAGACATGATGCTTCACTCTAAAACCATTCTGTTAAATTAAGAATGTATCCTGAGCTCTACACTTTTGCAGCTCCATTCCGGTTTTAAGGATTTTATTTCGACATTTAGCGATCGTGAGTTCGCTGCGCGCTGAAAATTTGCTGCGGTCCGACAAAATGGATGCATCGTACCCGTTGCTAGTCGTTTTGCAACTGATTGGATTTTTGGCCAATTAATTAGTAATTAGGCGTTGCCGTACGAGATTATTGGTGTCAATCGTTTCATTTATTGGTGATCTTGCCAGATCCGAAGTTTCGGCTCCCTCTTTTGAAGAGAAGATTGCTTTCGAGGCAAGCGTCCTAAGATTGACAGGAATCAGTGACTTCCCTTGATATTATATATATAGACAGAAAGCACACACTGCATTGAGTTTTGTCCACATCTGCTCGCTCACTGGTAAGACCCCCTGTGGGTTCAATAAGACCCCCTGTGGTTAGCTGACATACTACAGCGAGCCCGATGGGTCTCGCTGTATGGTAAACGCATTAAACTCCAGTTCGCGAACCACGATTTCTAGAATTCCACGCTTGTAATTATATTTATGAAGGCACCAGTGTCTGCAGAGCCATACCAGGTAGACGCTGGTACTAAATTTTGTTTGAAACCAGTACCATAAACCTACTTAAAATGGATCCGCAACGAAAAAAAGTGACATTACAGGTTTCTCTCCGCTTTCCGATTGTTGTGTCACATGACCTGCTCTCCACGTGTTGTAAATAAACCAGAGCACTGTGCCTGCGTAGTGCGAAGTAAACATACAGGCATGCGCATACAATTTTCCCGCGCTAAGCAGTTCAACATGCGGCCTATCTTCCCTTGCAGTTGCGCACGTAATTTATACCGAGTCTTCACAAAGGAATACGTATTAATTATTAATACGCAATATTTTGTGCATCACTAATCAGTATATGAACAATTTTATTCATTTTCATTCGAAAGTCGTGAGAGAAGTTTGAGCGAGAAAGTGAAGCATGTGCGCTTGTTTACAATGCAGTGCGCATGCGCTGAGTGACGTCACTCGCAAAATGGCGTTTGTTTACTTCTTCATGAAATGATATTTTGTTGCGGGTTTTAATTAATGTAAGTTCGACATGATGGTACTGGCTCATATTGTTTTTTCTTGGAGCATAAATATACCATCTAACGTCTGGAGGGATTAAACACAAGGATTTGTCGAATAATATGTTTATATTTATCATGCAATCGGCTGAGTGTGGAGCCTCACCTTAACAAGCCGCTCAGTGATTGATCAATAATAGTCCAGCTGAGAAATGCAATTGAAATTAATCAAAGCATTCACTCGATAGAGATCAGTCCAGCAGTATGATTCTATAAATTATTCGATGCATATAACAGTATTCAGATAATTTTATAGTTCGTAATACTAGTTATAAATTCTAAAATTATTAGATAGATAACACAACATGTTGTGAGGTATATAAAACGATTCTTGCTTTCGAGGCAAGCGTCCTAAGATTGACAGGAATCAGTGACTTCCCTTGATATTATATATATAGACAGAAAGCATTCACTGCATTGAGTTTTGTCCACATCTGCTCGCTCACTGGTAAGACCCCCTGTGGTGGTCAGCTAGTGCGAACAGGTTAATAGACCTTAGATAGCTGAGTTAAGTGTGCAACCTGTGCTGGCGATCAGAAATTAGTACTTCACTTACAAACTAAATAATATCTGCTCCAATTATTCACTAAACAAAAACTATACCAACACTTCATTTACCAAAAATTCTGGAAATATCGAAAGCAAAATCCAGACGACGAGATCTGTTTTCTTCTCACGGATTTTCAAGAGTATCAACTGAAACGCAAGGTGAAATATTAATTATTGCAAACATCTTGATTTCTCATTTTTAAAATCTGAAATTGAATTATAATTTTAATTGCAATTCTATGTAAATATTCCAGTAATAATAATGAAAAATTATTCGTTAAATAAATCTATTACAGGATTTGCATTTCTGATTCTCATACAACATTGGTTCATTCGACAATGCATTAATATTTTCGTGAGCATTATTTCTTATGGTACGCCAAAGCTGACCTTGACAATCAGAATCACAACGCACTTTCTCGTACTTGAAGTCATAATGTCCGACAAAATGAATCGCCGCGCAAACCCCAACACACATGCACCCAGAGCAGCGAAAGGCGAAGGTTGGTCACAGGGCATAGTTTAAAATTTTACACGCATACTATTATTGAACGCATTATATATATATACTTATGCCACTGCGAAAAAGGAAGTGCATGACACTGATTCCGCAAAATACTATTCCTTAATTGAATCGTTCTTCATCAAATAACATGTATTTAATTATGCCTACACCCCGAATCATAAGAACGTCAGAAATCCACCTAGTTGGATTTCAAGATGTATCAACAATTCTGTGGTGCATTTCGAACCTTCAACAGCCGTCCCTCCCCATCGCCTTCAATATTCCCACCCCATATTGCGTGAATCGTGACAATGTATAATCCTCTTGGTCCTTCTTCTTCACAGAGCCTCTCCCTTCCTACGAATCTGTGCTCGCCCAAACGCGAGGTATCAAGGAAATCTCCCCTACAGACATCAACTTCACCAAAAACATGTGCAGCTTCATGTTATTCGGAGAAGGTGAACAATCCTATATTACGTCTATGCATGATCTAATTATATGTAACACAATTATACACGCACCTTAAAAGGTAGATAGATGTACATGCACATTATTTTGAGGTAAAGTCCAACCAAAAAGAATAACACATATGGTACAAAACAAAAATCACCACCACGTAAGCATACCAATATCCTCAAAATTATCTTGCATGCAACCGATGACGGTGTGTTGAAAAAGAGCGCCTAACATTATGTTCTGTGGCACCCAATGCATGTTCAAAGATATGAACCGAAGCAACAGTCGGCATTTCAATTCATGGAGCCATGCGCAGTTTAAAACTTCTCAGTAGGCTTAATACGCCATCTCATGCATTGAATTTGAAAGAACTCAGCGTTTTGTCTGATCGTCAACATATCAAGGTATTCTCACTTTCAGTCGGTTTGGCCTGTACAATAGCGCTCAGCATCACCCTTCCCATCGTCCACGTCATCATTGGTGAGCTATGAGTATCTGCTGATAATTATATTACAGTGGCACAATTTCTTGATCTGTATCCCTTCCTCATATTTCCACGTAGGCATTGCATACCTGGACGACTGCCCCATCGAACGATTCATCCCCATATACCTGGTGGTGACTGGCTGTTTCCTAATGGCCAAAGGTCTCTTAGCAATTGCTGAAGCCTACCACAAGAAAGAACTGAACACAGACGAACAGTACAAGAGGCCCAAAATGTTCATTTGCTGCGATGCTCCAATTGGTTGTTTCCTGTTCTGTTGGTACATTGCAGGTGAGTGAATGGGAATATTAAATTATATAGTGAAGGGAAATAAATATGAAAACAGTTATACAACACTAACGCAACAATTCAGAATTAATGAATTTGACGTTTTGAATTTGAGATGTTCTCGTTTTCGTTGCTAGTGCGTACAATCATACACAAGTTCACTTTGTCTCTTCGCACAGGCAACGTGTGGATTTTCAGCACCGTCAACGAGTACCAGAGTGTTGATCCAGCGTTGCCCGACTTCTGCAATGCGACGCTCTTCCTGTATGCGTATTGGACGACGCTGGCCTCCTACATCTGCGTCGCTGCTTTGGTGCTCTTCATGTGTTGCGCCTGTTTCTACAGAGAAATGAGTGGGAAAAATAAATCTAGGAAGTAATGTAATATTTATGGTATTTGCGTGGTATCGGCCGGTGACGTGGATGCTAAGAATTAGACCATACCATCCATGTATTTGTGAATTTATTCTTTGTGAATTATTATTCATTAGTTCGTCTTTGTAATACAAGCCATAATTATTATTTTGTTGCTGATTTTAAAAATTGCGAATGAAAAATTGGAAATCCCCAATTACACGAAATGAGGGTTAATTGAGGCGCTATTCCGTTTGAGGTTTCAGCAGTCCGTTATGAAGCGCCTTGATCTGAATGGCGGTGTCTGGAGTCCGTTATGAAGCATTCAGAAGTCCTTTATGGTGAAAGCGTCGACCGTAAGTTCGTGAAACATTCCTCGATCGGCAGACCTTTGTACTCTACGATTGCATATTTTCTAGTTATACGTGTATACGATTCTAGATTTCGAAATGTTATATATTCTTTTCCCTACAACAAATAATGTACACTGGAATCGAATCAATAAATTCTATGTATACACATAAAGAAGGGAAGGGAAATAAATATGAAAACAGTTATAGAACACTAACGACGATGCAGAATTAATGACTTTGACGTTTTGAATTTGAGATGTTCTCGTTTGTACTAGGTATGTACTACCTATGTACTAGGTAGCTGTTCCCTCTACCGACGAGTGCAATGGCTGTGTTATCTGTGGCAGGTACACGGAGCGGACACGGTTCCGACACGCACATGAAAAATGGTGAGAATATTTTATTCAGGATATCTCAATGAAATATCTCTTAAATTCAAATTATTCAATGCATCACATATAAATTACGATGTCACAAATACTCACTATGCATGTATCCGAACAAAAAGTAGTTATTTAAGTTATAATGATAACATATAATCACCTCTAATTACAAAATATAATTTTCGAATTTACGACATGCCATTTCGAATTATTTTGACCACCAAGTGGTTTCATATTGCAATATCAGCCTATACGTCTTCCGGCCCTTTATTTTTCCTTTTTCACTTTTCATATACCACACAACGAGATGATCACTATTATAATAATATATTCTACATTTATTAGAAGATTGATAGGAATGGGGTTGTAGCTCAGTGGTAGAGCGCTCGCTTTGCATGTGAGAGGCCCCGGGTTCAAACCCCGGCATCTCCAAATAGTTTTTGGTAATAGCTGTTTTATTTCACCCAGGAATAAATTATTTAGATGAATTAATTTATTTGCTTCCTTAAATTTTAAATTCCTCTTCAACTTTGAAATAATTATATAAAATTTGATCAATTTCTGCCAAACTAGTAGTTATTGTATTCTGACCAACCGGAACATGAAGTAGCCTACTGAGTAGCCTAACGGTAGCCGGTACCGAAGCCTGAGAGTACGCAGTGACTATTTGAAGTAATAGAGGCAGGGAGTTTACGCAATACTGCTATATTTCGTATACGCCTAAGCCGCCTACATATGCAATGTAACAGTATCGCATGGTTCATGCAGTCGATATTTCCAGAATCCTGTTTGTTTACTAAGCATGCATGACTCATCCTTCACTCAGCTTCAGACTCCAGTGTTGACTCATTATAATATGCATGCATTAATTGACTATGATATAATAATAGTAACACTCTGCTATATCCTCAGAATTAATTGAATACCACCTACAAACTGTGTACTAATTATTAATCCGTGTATAAGTAGGCCTGTAGGCCTATAGTACGTATTTAGAAATCGCTACCAATAATCCATCATTGACCTGCCTCACTAACAAGGAGTCAGGCAGCACCGCGACTGGAATTAGGTCAAGCGCCGCAGCTGGATCTAGGCCAGGCGTACGACATAAAGATTGTGCGTGATGTGCGTACGCTGAGCAGCAAACGGAGCCGAGGGCTCATTTCAATATTCATGAGGCACTGCACTGTGAGAAAAGAGTGTTAATCACGATGACAACATTTTGTTTAAATGGCCTATAGCCCCTTCACGATGCATTGCATTCTAGTATGAAGTTGTTAAGATGCTACAACTTTTATATAGTGGTTTAATAATTATTATTATGACTAATTATTATGTAATTATTCTATTTGAAGGGATGCACATTGGCAAGTTGACGGCTTTCAAAACAGCATTGCATGCCGATTAATTTTACACATGAAGAAAATCATACGTTGTGCTTGAGAGGGGCTCCTTCAAATGCCTCTTCATGCATAAGATCTTATCCGGCGCATCAGCATTACGACGAAGCACCTCGGGACGCGTGCCGTAGGCCTATGCACTGTGCAAAAATGAACTTGAAGGAAAGAAAAGCAGGACCGAATCAAGTAATGTAGATTCATAATACAACACAATAATTAAGAATACCTCAATAATTAAGAATAATGTCAGCTTGTGATGGGAACATTTCGTCATTTATAAACCTATGGCTAAATCTGAAGTAAATTATTGTACTTTATGATACGTTAATGCGTACATGCTGGAACTTTCTGTTATATATTCCCCTTAAATTCCAAGCTATCGTGAATAGGCGCAGTTATACAGCACAGTAATGCTACTAATTCTATATATTGTACACAATAATTATACTTTCAAAATCGTGAATGTAAAAAAGTTAACATAACTAAGTCAACATGTTTAAATTTGTTATTTATTTTCATAAAACTTTTTGGCATACATGTACTTATTAAAACCATGAGAGAAACATGGTAAAACAGAAGTTAGAGTACTTTGTGCATATATACATACAGCCTGGCAAAAGAAATACTATATGCAAAAGCATGACATGAAAGATTTGTCTTGTGCAGTCTGCTAGCCAACCTAAAACTCAAAAGACATGCATAATATGAGAGGAAAATGAAGAAAATGACACGGGAATTTTATTATACGTGTATGCAGACTTGACATTCAATATAGAATATTTTTTCTTCAGGGGAACTTATGATTTCAATCAGCCCTAATTTCCTTAAATTGAGATTGGGATTGTGTGGGGTTTGTTCTATTCATTTTGCGGTTTTCATAGCACATTGCATTAATTCACACCCCTGCCCACTGATAAATCGGAGAGCAATCAAAACGAAACAGTTTATTCTGAATTGCATACCCCGTGCTTTTGTCATGTTTACCAGCAGGTTTGAAATAAGTCTCCTGGGTTGCAGGCCAGCCTGGATCAGTGTGGTGTTCACGGAAACCCTGAATTCCTTTGTCCTCTGCCATCGAGCTCGAAGGGTGCTCGTTGTTGTTGTTCTGTTATACTCGCAAAGACGATTGAATCAGGAAACGACTGTTTCTTCCTGAAGTCTTTTGTGGGCGATCTGGTCGAGTTCTCTGCATTGGTCTTCTAGTCTGGTGATGCCGTTCCAGGATATTGGTGACCATCCCCTTTCTGATACCCACTTGTTACACAACTGATTTCCTTTTTTTGTCCATATCTCGGCGCGCTGCCGATATCAATTGGTCGAAACCATGTTTTTCAAAGACGTGATCCAAATTAGAGGGTTATTGCTCGATTCGATTGGGAGACATCAAGTGAAGTGTCCAACAATTTGAGCTTAATTTTATAGCCAGAAATCTTGCCATTTTGGGGTGCATTGCTACTTTTGACTCATACATTGCCATATATCCAGATATTAAAGGCAAATTTAAGCATAACTTGCTCACATGGATAAGCTATCGCACAACTTAAAAGACATCATATTTGCTCCAGAGATGATGGAGATACAGCTCTTGAAAAACTTTCCCACAATTAAAACATATTCCACAATAAATGTCAAGTCCGTAAGAGTGAGTGAGTGATGGGGTTTTACGGCTCCACCCAATCAGATCAGATGATACGGGCGCCAGAACAGAAGGTTCGGGACCGGGGTTTCCCCCTACTCCCAAGGGTTCTTTATCCTGCATACCACTATAGACAGTAGTACACAGCGCCCGGCCTTGTTACGCAGTTGGGCAGCACTGCAGTCACCGAAGAATTACAATTATAACGAATTACAATTATAATTCACAATCATAACGCCCGTGGCCTGATCGGGTCTCGAACCCGGGACCTCGACCCCCACGGTCGGCATTGGATTGTAGTCAGCGGTTTAACCCACTGAGCTATCCGGTGCCCCTCAAGTCTGTAAGAATGCACGATGAACAAACGACATCATAGGTTGTTTGTGTTGACTGTGACGAAGTCTCTATCCTGGGCAACCACTGGCATGTGGTCATTTCTGATCATGGTTGGATTCATGGTGTTTTGCCACGTTTGCACATTGTCTGTTTTCAGCATGCGTGCAATGGTTCCATCCACAGCGACCATTTCACACTTCTCATAGTCTTTGTTCGGCAAATACTTTCTTTTCATTCTTTGAAATAATCAATTATATACAGTGATGCATATCATTATAATGTAATGCAAAATCTCGACTCACTCACCCTTTTGTGCAGAGGTATCCGAATGCAAAAACCAGACAGCAGAGAACAAATGTAGCCGCTGCGATGATTCCAATCACCAATTCTGAAAAAAAAAATAACAATTGCAATTGTGTGCATGTATGCATACACACATAATTTAGACATGCGTAGATATTCATACCTGATAAGCTATTGGAATTGAAATGAGATATTAAGGACTACCAAAAAACACACACCTCTGCTGATGACTTCTATTTCATCAGTTTTGTCTTGGCGGTCTTCATATTCATTATCATTTGGTATCTTATCAATCGGAGGTGGTTCTGCAGTAACAATGAATGAAAGTACACTGCATGTATTGGGTATTATTCAAACATTTATCTCAACATCGTGAATACCAACACGCGTTGTCCGTAAGGCTGTCCTCAAAATTATGAAGCTTATTGTTATGAAGTGTTCTCACCAGTAGGGATCTTGCATGTTCCTACAGCACCAATCCATCTTGTTCCAATACATTTGAGATTCCAAACTTGCTCTGTGTAGCGGCATCTCACAACCAAATTGTCTCCATTCCGTTCAATGACTGAATTATGTGGTGACTCGATGTCAGTACAACCGGTACCTGTGATACAATCATGGCTGCGCGTTTTTGGTAGTTTATATGCATGAGAGTCTTACCTTGAAATACAATGATATATGAGTGTTGTGCCTCTTCAATAACCAGAGTTATGGAATGTCTTTTGCTGGTATACTGTCCCTCTAAGCGTCCATCAGTGTTTGTGGATATTTCATAAGCATGTTCAATACCATCTTCCACAACTCCACCAAACTCTTGATGATCGTTGTCATTATCGAGGCGTATTACATTCACTTTGACTTTTTGTCCGGGCTGTGCTTCCAGTGTTACATATCCAGAGGAAGGACATTGCTCTCCAATGGCCTGTTTTGAGAAGAAGAACTGCTCAGATGCAACTGCAGCAACTGCAGCAACAGTACCACATACATCCTGCAATGGCTGGCCTGAAATTATATTTATATTTATATTGTTCCGCACGAATGAAATTATACTGGAAACAATATCTTTACCTTTTACGCACACATGTGTTACATCTATAAAGGTAGCAAGACCACCAGCACAGTCAGGTGTAATGTTATTTTCAACCACATCGCTCATCGGAATTGTGCAACTACGTTGTGATAAACACTGAGACACCATGTAGGATGTGACATCTGTGAAGCAGCCAAAATGTCCGAAATCTCTGATGGCACATCTCCCTTGTCGAATGTGTCCATAGATGGCTTTTGTTATCACCAAAATCTCATCATATTGGCATTGAGATGTGTAATCCTCATGTGCACACACTTCACTTTCAACTGCTGCAATACAATCACAGCCATGTAAATGAAATTCACCAGCAAACAATGCAATTCTTACCCTGTGATATTTGTAATGGTAAAACAGGAGTCACAAGCACTACATATGCTAGTCCAATAGAACATAGATATCCCCATGCCAGTGGAATCATGCTTACCAGCCTATATTTTCCGTTCAATGTAAATAGCTGACTGGTAGTAGGAATAGATCTATGCTCACACAACAGCCTCTACACAAAGAAAGCTTGTGTGTACTTCTAGTTTGGCTGCATTGAAAAGGGGAAATCAATCATTCACACTGTGTTAGAAATAGATGCAAAGTTGATGTGCACACTATGAAACCAAAGAGGAATTCTACCCGATTACACTCTATTATGTTCATCTATATTCTTTGATTTAAAAAGAAACACAATTAATGTCTACCCCAGGAATGTTCAGAGTATCACCATGCATGTCTGGTGTTATATAAATTTACTTGCACGCTAGATTATAACAAAGAAAGGGAAAAAAAATAATAACGAAAACATATATTGAGATGGGCATGGATTAATTAGAGGACACGAAACCAACATCTAAATAGCCCTTCATGAGAACTTTTAAATGCTATTAATTATCTAGATATTCATTTGAACATGACTAGTAGCCAAAGCTTGCAAATACAGTAAAACCTCGATGTGTCGAAGTTCGTGGTGTTAGCTCAATTACTTCGACTTAGGGATACTTCGACAGACGGATCGAGGCCGTTATGATATGACCGTTATGATTTCAAATCGTGTTCTGACGTTTTGATTGACGATATGCGCTATGAACGTCATGCAACCATGAGAGGCTATGATTTTGTGATTGAAACAGTAATTAACAAATATTAATGAAAAAGGTAATGTCAAAAGGTGAAAATATTATCTTGGAAATCTTGGGGGAAAAAAGGATTTCACGGAAGGTTGCTGTAGCTCTAAAGGTCTTAAGTGTCTTTACGTCGATCTTGCCTTTTGTAGCCATAGCGATGCTGATGAACTAATATATGCTGAAGACTGCATGTTGGTCACTAGGTTTATACTGTTTCTCGCATAAACACTCTAAAGAAACATCTTTAATATTATTGTTGCGTGCTTTGATATTAAAGATGTCATAAAGTTCATAATAGATCTATGGCTGGATTTCTTTAATTAACTCTAGCTTCAAATGCGAGCTGTCTTTTGTCGGCAATTCATTAAAGATCATCACAAACACACCAATAACAATGCCTTAGTTGAGATCCACGGTCCGTTGATCTTTAAAGTCAGCCTCGCTTTGGTCGAGTCTTAAACAGAGGAG
The DNA here is from genome assembly GCA_000328365.1 of Capitella teleta. Lineage (NCBI taxonomy): Eukaryota > Metazoa > Annelida > Polychaeta > Capitellidae > Capitella > Capitella teleta. Next base: position 3,956 of record KB295979.1, on the reverse strand, counting down.
AGATAAAGGCTGCCGACTGCTTTGTGGTGCGGGGATGTTTTGATGCTTTGTAAGCAACTGTGCCTAAATCTCTTTGAAATAACCAAACTGAGAAAAATGCTTATAGAATTTTTTTTTACTTCGAGCTATAGATCGAAAATATGTCTCTGGGACACAGAAAACACTTTGACACAGGGATAAATTCGAGAAAGAGACATTCGAGGGACAGATGTTAATGCTAATAGTAAAGTATAGGAGAATCGTCGGGACTTCGAAAAAACTTCGACACAGAGAGGCATTCGAGGGACGGATGTTCGACACATCGAGGTTTTACTGTAATGACGTTGCAGATTGACGAACTGGGTCTCAGGAAGCACTTATGCTTATTCACCCATATAGTGCTAGGGTCATTGCAGCTTTCAAGAGGGAAACAAATAAGCTCACGTCATTGTCATATTTAGCATATTTTCCAATTTTGCCACAAAATGAATATCATTTTATGGGATGAACTGAAATTTGATTCAAAAGTCTGACAACATCTCACTTGGCATTGTTAACATTCTCACCTTGAAATTGCATCGTATAATACTTGCATGTGTTATTGATGTGCAAATTAGAGAGTTTTTAATGTCTGACCATGAATTTTAACATTTTTATTTAGACTCTTTGTCGATTGTTACTCCGATTAAACCATGTTAATTTTATGTCTTCCTCGAAATTTCACGAGAGGTTGCGGAAGTTGTTTAACTTGAAATTAATACAGGACTAATTTAAAAATAAGCTTGTTCTATTTTCTTTTTTTTCCGATTTTCTTTGGTATTTTCAATGTCTCTCTGGCTGATCTTAGGGGCATTAGTCATTGTTATTATGGATTGAATTTTCCAAGAACCTCTAGGATACTTAAAACTAATTTCTAATTCAGATAAAGATGCATTCTGAATTCGTTTTGGCATAACTTGAATGTTTTTCAAATGTGATATAGGACTCTTGATAGCTGGTATCATTTTCAGCAAAAAGTTGCTATATTAATTCATAAACATTGTAACATTTATTGCAAAAGATAATTAATATACATGCAGGCGATATTTAAATAAAGTGAAATGATTAAAGGTTGTTTGTGTTGACTGTGATGAAGTCTCTATCCTGGGCAACCACTGGCATGTGGTCATTTCTGATCATGGTTGGATTCATGGTGTTTTGCCACGTTTGCACATTGTCTGTTTTCAGCATGCGTGCAATGGTTCCATCCACAGCGACCATCTCACACTTCTCATAGTC
>KB295975.1:24891-40813 GCA_000328365.1 Capitella teleta | reverse complement strand
ATTGATGTATGTTGCAAGACCCCAGCTTAATTAATGAGTGAGCTAGAAGCAGTCCAATTTGAGATTTTGAAAAATCGCTGTGACCTTGACCTTTGACCTTTAACCTTCAAATTTGAATCAGACCCGCAGAATGACATGTACTATCAATGTGTGAAATTTGCTGAATTATACCTCACGGAGCTCCGCGCAACGGCGCATAAAATATCGTTCACAGACTTACAAAAAAAAAAAAAAAAAAAAAAAAAAAAAAAAAACCCCGTAAAGTAACATAAGGAAAATTTTTAATTGAAAATTTTCCTTAAAAAAACACGTAAAGTAACATAAGGAAAATTTTTAATTTAAAATTTTCCTTAAAAACACGTAAAGTAACATAAGGAAAATTTTTAATTTAAAATTTTCCTTAACAAGGAACGTAATATCTCTTGGTTCCCAATTCGTCTCCCTACTCTCTTTCTCTCTCATGCTTCTCTCTTTCCCTCCATATCGCACCCACACTTCTCAGAATTAAACAATCCATCTCTGACGACACTTCCAATCCTAGGACTCCGTTCATTGGATCTTCCTGCCCGTTCTCCATCTTCCACACTCTAGTAATGACATCAGATACATTATGATTTAAAGAAATCCTGACTCGCGGGAATAAAGTGCGTTATGATATTTAATCTCTTCACTCAAATATAATTCAGTTGGATATATCATTGCGCATGCGTATTAAAGAAAACAATGGTGAGTTGCACTTTTCGGCTTTTTTGATCTCCCGCAATTTCCGCATTTTCAGGATTATTAAGTCAATTATTGCCTTGTGACTTCTTCTAATAATCACGGTTGTTCAATTGCTTCTTCAGAAATGACATTATAATGTTTCTATCATTAATTTCCTCGATTTATTGTGAGCGATAATAGAGTTCATTTGCCGATTCAATGGATGACTCGACAACCGAATCATTCATCGAAAATGCCAAAACAAAATTATTTAAATACTCTTTAACTTGGCGAATAATCCATGATATCGATGCTTTATGGAAATGGTGCAATCATTGATCGTTTAATGAGATATTTGGCTGAATAAATCCAGTCAATCTGCGGTACCTAAATAATCCATTTGGCTCAACCTTTACCTATTACTATTAGTCTATAATTAGTATTATTGCAGTAATAACTCGGTGAATTATAAAAGTCTCATTCATGACGCAATTTCTCCTTCTCTAGGGTCAGCAACACTCTGGAGCTGGCGGAGGGGGTGACAAGAAGGATGGCAAGGTGAGCACTGCATCTTCTTATCCTCGCTTAGATATTGATGTTCTATTTTGACCAGGACAAAAAGAAAAAGTATGAGCCCCCGATTCCAACGCGTGTCGGCAAAAGGAAGAAGAAGATGAAGGGTCCCGATGCTGCTAACAAACTGCCACAAGGTTTGTAGCCACGAGGTCATTGAGTGCTTCCTGGTTCACTCCTCGTATCCCAACAGTGACACCACACACGAGATGCCGGCTGAAGCTACTCAAAATGGAACGCATCAAGGATTACCTTCTCATGGAGGAGGAGTTCATTCGCAATCAGGAGCGACTGAAACCTCAGGAGGAGAAGGAGGAAGAGGAGAGGTCAAAGGTTGATGACCTCAGAGGGACACCCATGTCAGTCGGAAACCTTGAGGAGATCATTGACGACAACCACGCCATTGTGTCGACCTCCGTTGGCAGTGAGCACTACGTCAGCGTGCTGTCTTTCGTTGACAAGGATCAACTCGAGCCTGGCTGCTCCGTGCTGCTGAACCACAAGGTCAGGGGTCATCATGCTCACCTGAGTTTAACTCAATCTTCTTCAGGTGCATGCAGTGGTAGGGGTGCTTGGTGACGACACAGATCCGATGGTCACTGTCATGAAGCTCGAGAAGGCTCCACAAGAGACGTACGCCGATATCGGCGGACTTGATACTCAGATTCAGGAAATTAAGGTTAGAGTTGTGGGGTTTGTTTTTTTGAGTTGAATAAAAAAATTTTATTAATAGGAGTCTGTGGAACTCCCGTTAACACACCCGGAGTATTACGAGGAAATGGGCATCAAACCTCCAAAGGGAGTGATCCTTCACGGAGCCCCCGGCACAGGTATGTTCGCCCTTCATCTTCAGCTGGCTTCGCATTTTCCGGTTTTATTCAGGTAAAACTCTGCTGGCTAAAGCCGTAGCCAACCAGACATCAGCCACTTTCCTAAGAGTTGTCGGGTCAGAACTGATTCAGAAATATTTGGTAAGTTAATTTCCGATTGTGAGATCACGATTTACGTTTCTCTTCTTCTCTGACAGGGCGACGGACCGAAGCTTGTTCGAGAACTTTTCAGAGTTGCGGAAGAGCACGCTCCATCTATCGTGTTTATTGATGAAATTGACGCCATTGGAACAAAACGCTACGATTCTAACTCTGGCGGAGAACGGGAAATTCAACGTACCATGTTGGAATTGCTCAATCAACTTGACGGATTCGATTCCAAAGGAGACGTGAAGGTACTGTGCTGAATGTCAGGTTAACCTGGTATGACTTCCTTATCGATAGGTTATCATGGCCACAAACCGTATCGAATCCCTCGATCCCGCTCTCATTCGCCCGGGAAGAATCGATCGTAAAATTGAGTTCCCCCTCCCGGACGAAAAAACGAAGAGACGAATCTTCACCATCCACACCTCTCGTATGACCTTGGCCAATGACGTCGACCTTGAAGATTACATCATGGCTAAAGATGACCTTTCCGGAGCTGATATCAAAGCCATATGTACGGAGGGAGGCTTACTAGCGCTGAGAGAGAGAAGAATGAAGGTGACCAATGAGGACTTCAAGAAGGCCAAGGAGAACGTCCTATATCGCAAGAACGAAGGCACCCCCGAAGGCCTCTATCTCTAAAGCCGCAAATAAATTCATCTTTTCCTTTATTGTATTGTAAATTTGGGATTTGTCTTTTTTTTTTTTCGTTACTAGAATATTTTGTGAACTGTCAAAAGACTTGGAGCAAATTGAGGCTTCAATTTCTGGATTTAATTCTCACGCATAGAAAATACTCTTGAGGTTTCTACAGCTGTGCTCAACACAGAGGGGGCATGCCTGCTTAGTATTAGTTTGCACGACCCTCTGGAATTCTAGGGGTTACAGGATCCTAAGTAATTAATAGTTAATTAGTTAGGTTAACTAATTAACTGGCAATATAAACAACATACAAATCTCGGGTAAATTTTCATTTTTTTTTTTTTCTATAAATATGGGAAAAAGCCGGGAAAACTAAATGTACAACAATAATCTAAGGTGGATCAATCAAAAACAAAGGAAATTGTATTGCAGAACATCGTAGGACAAAGGCAGAAACATGTGACTGACTAGCACTTATATGGAAGATAATTATATAATAAAAAAAGGTTGTTTTGATCAGCTTAAGAGAGATCAAGGTACAAATGATTCATAATACATGTATTAAATGCCACAAGACTGTCAATGGAAACATCATAATTGAGCTGACGAGGATTTTTCCAACTTCTGTTTTCGAAGAGGACCCGCGACCGGATGGTCTCGTTCGTCCCAAAGGACGATTCCGTCGCAGGCGCAAATCTTTTTATCATTTTGGTAAAGTCCCGATGACCGAGCGATGATACCGCAGGCCACTCTGCAGAAAAACATCAATCATCGTGGGGTTAAAAACGCCAACAGCCGAACGACGTACCGTTTACTGTTGGTCTCTTCATGAATAACCAGAGATCGGCCAATCAACTCCCACACTTGGAGCGTTGCGCTTGTGAAATGGAATTGACCTCGACCTCTGGGAGAGGCAGCAAATGTGTGTAAATCTCCGTACAACTGAAAAAACTTTTTATGTTAGGAGAGCTGGTGATGAAAACATAATTTCACTTACTTTAGATTTGAGGTTTTCTTTGGGGAGATCCAAAACATCCCCACAGCTTAAGGAGGAAAATTTATAAAGATTAAATAACAAAAATATTTGATAAATATTAAATAATTAATTTCGCACAGTGCAATAACCACAAAGATGCTTGCAGCCCAAAAATCACAAATATTAATTAATTGGGTTATAATGCACCCTTAGGAAACCCTGATCAAAGAAACTGTACTTTGATATGTAGGCTATTATCTCAGGATTTAAAGTCCAATGCTCAACCACTAAACTAAACAGGTAACTATGTAATACAAACTATAGATAACAACAAGACAAAACTCACCTTTCACAACCTTCGGATAAATCTCCGTTCTCATGCACACGTACCGCATGCTGACCTGGGGTCAGGCCATCAACCGTACCCTCGACAACACAGCAATCCGGCGTAGTCTGAACGAACCGAATGACCCCTTGGATACATCCCACGCCTTTTTCCCACCCTTCCCCTCCGTGCACCTGCGACACGGCTGCTCCGAGAGGAATCATTCCTTCAGGGGAAGAACCAGTGATTAACCTTGGGTGCATTTTGGATCAATTTGAATACCTGCGGCTGAGCCCATGCCCTGGAGAACGGCTCTCTTGCCTGTGCTTTCTAAAAGATCCTTCATTTTATCCGAGGCACACGATGATTCAATGATGACTTGCTGTCTTTCTAGATTCACGGAGAAACTTTTCACATCTGTAGAAATGAATGAAATAAACAATTTAAAATTCACCCGGTTTTTATGACTCAAACCTTTTCTGCTTCCTAGAACTCGATTCACTTTGTCGACGCATGCCTGGCATGTCATCTCAACAGCAAACTCCATCTAAGAAGGGGAAAAAATATAGGATAAATTGATTAAATTTATACAGTACAGTAGATTACGTGTAATATTTACTACATGTATAGCACAAGGTCAATGTGAACTGCATTCAACCAAACAGAAGACAGGAGGTCAGCATGACATTTATGAAAGCAGCCTAAATAAGCAATGAGGTCACCAGGTCACAATTAAGGTCGGGGTGACCTCATTGGTGCCTCAGAAAATATAATATTGCAATGAGTTAAAACACTGTTATTATGGATACTGACTAATGTCTATAGTAGTATGCAGGAATGGATAAAGAGCCCTTGGGATTTGTTGACAAGATCAGGGGGAAACTTTGATCTGGCCGCCCGTTCTGGCGTGTGTTCTGGCTCCTGTATCACCCAATCACGCTCATAACATATGCTAATGTAGAAAAAAAATTTGTGGAAAATAACAAAATACGAGGTGGTAATAAAATGATGTGATTATTGTATTTTAGAGTACTTGATTCAAATGTATACATGTAACATCATTATGTAAAATCTGTGAGCGTTCCCTGCAATAAAATTAAACCATTTGCCAGTGACACGTTTTCTTTTTTCCTTCCACATTAAATTTGCATTTCCTGCAAATCGTGACTCAAACCTACACTCAACAGAGGTCACTGTGGTTTTCTTGGTCAAACTTTGATGGGGTAATTATCAAAATTGAAGCATTTTATATATTTATGGTTAGTTCAGTTACGCATTATTCAGTATCCATAATATCTATAACAGTGTTATATCATATGATTTTCTTATCACCTCGAATTTTGTTATACTGGGTGATCACCTATCAACGTACAGTCCCTTAGGTCAGGACTTAAAATGGGGACATCATAACCAACAAAATAAATATTCATTATTTATGGGCAGCGCTTTGAGTACTTCAATGGATATTGCGCTATAAAAAAATTAGTTAATAAATATTATTTTTTTATACTTACTTAAATTGCTCCTTTAACCCCTGTGACCTATGACCTATACCCTAGTAATAGGGAAATTAGCTATCTCGGTCAGTGTTAGGATTCTCCCTATCTCTGAGACTATATATTATATAAACCTATTACACTGCTCAATAAGACTCAGCTAAGTTAAGTAGTGGTCATAAGATATCATACCATACCAAACCCACATGTGACATGTTATGGTCATGGTATACCGTACACGTACAGTAGCAGAGACACTGTCCAACACATCGCGACTGACATAGGCTTCAAGAGTCAAGAAGCTCGATCGCAGACGTGCATACCACAGCATAATATGTTATTATACGTACGTGACTGGACGACTGTCACTACATGTGACAGTCAAATGCAATGATTCAGCAAATGACATGTGCCGTGATGTGCCAAAATTTGAGAGATCAGATTTAGTTTGGAGATTCAGCTTCAAGTTAGCGAATACGTGACGTAAACGCCAGAGAGTCAATTCTGGAATATTAAATGAAACGTTGAGTTACCTTCGTCGTGGTAGACATGGTGATTAATGAGGTAATTGGCTGAATATCCAGTGATTTCCCAATGAAGCGATGTTCTGCGCAACCCGCGAGCAGAAGACGGAAAGGGAATCCCCGAATGACGTCACTTTTGGAGGACATTTCCTATATCACTATCACGTATGCGTATCACATTAATCCACTGCATTCACAAGTACACGTGCACCCTGGTCGTATCAATGATAAGTATATAATATTGATATGATAAATATAATTTTTTTTCTGTTCATTTTATACCACTTGAATAAAGATATGTATTATTACTGCACGCATTCATGTTTAAAAGTGGCAACTTGACCAAGGTTGAAAATTATACATTACAGTACAGGGTACAAATATTATACATACTATATTATTGGGTAGTCTATATATATATATATTAATAGTATAATTATATAGCATTGATATTATCATTCTAAATCTAGCCCACGTTCCGCTAATCAAACTAAGAATTACAGGTGTTAGAATTTAATTAATCCTTAATTTAATTTAATTTATTTAATGAGCAATAAAATGGTGCAACAAATCAACAGTTATAAATAAAAAAGTCAAGGAACAAATTAATAACAAAAATGTTTTATTATTTTGATAAATTTGATAACAAAAGTGATAACGAAGGTTAGAAAAAGCCATTCACAAATGTCACATACACACGTACCAGAACACATTCACAATTGAAATACATTTTAACAAAGAAAACGAAAGAAATACGGCACAAAGAAATAACTTCTTGAAATTGGACATAATGATATGCAGAAAAGGGAATGTAGCACAGCTGATGTAGCTGCCTTCTGATTGGATGGAAACGAGATGAAAAGGGGCGGAGTTTTGATCTGTGGAGTTGACTTGTGAAAAGGGGCGGAGTTTTGATCTGTGGAGTTAACCTGTGAGAAGATTTTCAAAATTTATACAAATCTAACCAACAACTAAATTAAACAGATTATGTCAACAGAATTAGTAACAAAAACCAAATTAATGAGAAGGAAAAAAAAAAGCAGCAATTTTTTAATTATCGTTAAGTTGTAAATTAAAGCCCGCACATTTCAAACTAGTTTTTCCACAAAGCTCTCCAATGATCTAAGAAATATTTCATATTTCAATGAGAAACTCTTAGCAGACAGTCTTATTGAGAGATTAGGATTTATAAAAGTTAGGGAAAAAAAAAAAAGTTAAATTTACCAGATAAAGAAAAGGTACTTGGATAAAGAACATTGGTGCGATTAAGAACATGTTTGGTGAAGGTCATTGACCTTGGTGAAGGTCATTGACTAAGCTTAGAGTCAAATGACCTTCACTTAGAGCCACTTTACAAATTTATATTATTTTAAAGCGGGCTGTGATCTGAGAGCTGATGAAGAATAATTCTGAATTATGACAATCATCGTAATCAACATTCCCCATTTGAAAAAAAAAATAAAAAAATAACAGAATGACAATAGAAGCACAACAATTTGAGCAAGTTCTGAACAACATAGCAAAAACAACACATAATCCAAAATATATTTTCAGGGAACCAGGCTTGCATTTGGAAAAAAAAATGTATAAAAAAAAAAGAGAGAAAAAAAGCTGTCAGCCCCATGCCAAATTATACACCATAATTATTTTACAGTACATCTGGAATCTTCAGAGTTTGCAATTAATGAGAAATCCTGGGACGAAAGATTTCCTCTTCAAATTTCACCTCAAAAATGCATCAAATGAGCTCTTTAGGTATAAAAAAAAAAAAAAAAAAAAAAAAAAAAAAAAAAAGAGTCTACATTTATTTGCATATTAACTCAGAATTTTTTTTTTTATAATGGTTCAAAATAGAGGATTCAAAGGTGCAGAGAAGAAACCCGAGAGAAGCACAAAGAGCCCTGATTCGTAGAAACATGAGCAGTTCATGTACCAGTCATTGATATGGCAAATGACGAAATTGAGCATTAAGCAGGAGACTTATGACACAGAGCAGTGGCATGAAGGACGAGGCAGACCCAGGCAGGAAGTCGACAGTTGGCTGATGGACGACGCAGACGAAGGGCTAGGGGGCGCCCCCTGCGCCACGGCTACCAGCTCCAAGGGGGGCTGCTCAGCGTCCTCCACGTCCGGCAACGAGGGGCTCGCTTGACCGACGGATGAAGTGGACGCTTGCCAACGGCGACTGCGTCTGCGAATGGAGAGACGCTGGCAAGAGGTGTACGACACTCGGCACTGGCGCTGGCAGTCACGAATATACGAGTCATACTGCTTATCAAGTTCACGCGCGGCGGCTATCTGTTCCTCTCGTGCCGGTATCTCAATAGCCATGGCACAGCTCAATGAGCACGCCCAGTGCTGGAATGGCACGCAGGTGTTGCCCAAATAAGGGTTCTTGAAGGTGATCACTTTGAATCCTGAAATGAGTGAGATTAGGAATGACGACACGGTGCGGTTCGGCACGATACCTGATTGCATGGTCAGCTTGGCCCTGTTGCAATAGCCGCACACGTTGAACAGCGTGTAGATGTCGGCGATGTAGTCCTTCAGCACGGGCGCCACACTGGGGTCTGTGTAGAAGTCTATCTTGGAGCCGATGACGGCCTTAGCCGCCCAGAACTGCAGCCGTTCGGGCTCACGATAGGAAGGGTCATTGGTGCCGGAAACCGCTAATATCCGCTCGTTAACGTCCGTGTGGTACCACATAAATGTCGATTTGAAGTAATTGTGGTTGCCATGGCGATGCACTGTTTCCAAATTTGGCATTTTCAGAAGGTACCCAGGCAAAGCGTCGAGCAAGTTGTTGTCCAGAAGCAGGTTTTTGAGTCGATAGCAGAAGGTCAAGGTGTACGGAATGGATTTATTTTGCAGTTTATTATTGGTCAGGGAAAGGCACTCTAGGTTGGCCATACGTCCAATGTCGGCTGGGATCTTATCCAAGTAATTGTACTTGAGTGACAGCCACCGAACACTTGGGCACTTGAACAGCTGCGGAGTGAATTGCATGGTGTAAGCCAAGGGTTCGTGTTAATTGAGTAAATATACCTCAAGTGGAAGTGTGTTGTCATCGCCATACTTGAAAATTCCATCTAAATGCAGCTCAGTGAAGAGATGGCCATTTAGATAACTTGCCAGGAGGGTCTCTGCAAGCAGCGCATACATTAAGAAGTGGAATTAAACACAGATTAAAACCGACCCCTTGAGTGAGGGATCTTATTCGCTCGTGCTTGCTTGAATTGGTCACGAACAAAATTCAGGAACCGCTGCTTCTTACGATCAAGTGTAACAGCCAGGAACCACAGGCAGTACGGAATCTCCTGAAAATTAATAATAATAATTTATATATAGGGAGAGACATTATATATATACGGTCAAAGCTGGCTATTACAAACTCAGATATATAGAACTTCTGGTTATATAGAACTATTTTTGAGATCCCCGGCAGATTTATATTAAGATTGAATAAAACACTTCATATTCTCCTTTCCCATCCCTATCTTTTAACATTGCAGGTTTAACGGATATTACAAACTCCACATTGTTCAAACTTCCGGTTAATACAAACCAAATATCCAGTCCCCTGTGCAGAGATGACTCCTGCTATTACGAACTCACAATACTAATTTCTACAGTATCCTCTCATCGAGCTATTGTTGATTGTTTGTGAGTCGACCCCTCGCTCGCTTTGCTTCACTGACCATTTAACTGTCGTTTCACACCTCTTTGATATCAAAGCAGAAATGCCGCAAATCGTGGAAGCCTCTGATAGCATAACGTATTTACGAGATCAGAGAAATTTTCATGTTCTCCGCATATATAGAACTCCTAATACAGTCAAACCTCGATGTGTCGAAGTTCGTGGGGTCAGCTCAAATACTTCGACTCAAGGATACTTCGAGGGATAGATCGAGGCCGTTATGATATGACCGTTATGATTCCAAACCGTGCTCTGACGTTATGATTAACTGCATGCGTTAGGAACTCATAAACTATGAACGGTGATCTCATGACTAACGAGAAATCTAGACCAAAGAAATGATTATAGGAGAAATTGAGATTGAAACTTTTAATTAACAAATATTTATCAACGTGTAGATCTAAGGCTGGATTTCTTTAATTAACTCTAGCTTCGAATGCGCGCGGTCTTTTGTCGGCATTCATTAAATATCATCACAAGCACACCAACAACAATGCCTTAGTCGATATCCACGGTCTATTGGTTTTAGGAGTCAGCCAAGCTCTGGTCGGTTTGCGGTCTTTTGTCGGTCATTCATTAAAGATCATCACAAATACACCAACAACAATATGCCTTATAGCTTAGTTGCGATCCACGGTCCGTTGATCTTTGGAGTCAGCCAATCAAAGCTCTGGTCGAGGCGTAAACAGAGGAGAGATAAAGGCTACCGACTGCTTTGTGGGGGTGGGGATGTTTTGATGCTTTGTAAACAACTGACTATGTCTCTCTTTTTGAAGTTATCAAACTGAGAAATATGCTCATCGAATTTTTCGACTTCGAGCTACAGATCGAAAATATGACTCGGGGACTTCGAAAACACTTCGACACAAGGATAAATTCGAGAATGAGACGTTCAAGGGACGGATGTTAGTGCTAATAGTAAAGTATAGGAGAATCGTTGGGACTTCGAAAACACTTCGACACAAGGAGACATTCGAGGGACGGACGTTCGATACATCGAGGTTTTACTGTATTACAAACTAATTTTCATGGCCCCTTAGTTATACATTTAACATTAAACATTTAACATTTAACATTATACTAATTATATATCTTGAGCAAGTGCACAACTTTTTACACGAGTAAACCTATAAACAAAAAGAAAAAATTATCCTCGAAAGACTATACAGAAATAGTAATAACATGATTGACAGGTTAATTGATGACTAAACCGACCCCAAAATCATATGCATCATCGTCTATTTTCTTCAGCAGCTTTTCGCCCCATTTGCTACACAGAGCAGGGTCAGACTGGAACTTTCTCAACAGAAGAAACTCATAGCCGTGGAAATCCTGCGTCAAAGAGGCAGAGCTACTGGAGTGGAAGCCTGTGAACTGGGATCCTTTGGAGTTCCTCGACTCATTTTCCATATCTCTTCAGCCATTCCTCGGAGGGAGGAAGGTAATGTTGTTCTTAGATCACGTGACTGATCTATTTTTAGCACGCTTCCGAATACCATGTAGACCGACCGTGTTCAAATACTGATTACTGATTAATTTAGTAAATTTTCGTTAATATTGTATCAATGTTAAGGGTATTTTATGCATCTTTTATATTAGTGTGTTGTTTGAGCTTCTAATTTGGGAGATAATAAGTCCCAATTAGATCGATAATGAATTGAGTAAATATTACTACGGGCTAATATGCCGTAGAGTACCGTATATCTTATATTCGTAGTGCTACATATATCAAGAGTTTTGTGTTGCTGTCAAAAACCGAAAATCTGCAATCTTCTTTTCGATTTATTGCTCTTAGCTGATTTTCAGCAAATATTGTTGCTTAAAACTGACAAAATATGCCTCTGTTCGAAGGCCTCAGTTATGGGGGCGAGAAAACCGCTGTGATATTTGATATCGGGGTTGCTTTTACCAAGTAAGTCTATAAATTATAATTATAAGATATTAAATAAAATATATATAATATTATATTATACCCCCTCCACTCATCTAAAAATTTATAATTATGATAATAATTATATTACTTTCAAATACATTTTTACTTCAATCAGATGTGGATTCGCTGCTGAGAATGCCCCTCAGTTCATCATTCCCACCGAAGTCAGGAAACGAAAGACCGGTCAGGTACGCGCAGTGCAACTTAATTATTTATCATAATTAATACAATAATTAACATAATTATTTATCATTTATCTCTTTTGCTGGTCATATTTGCCAATGTTTGAATCAAACCCGTACACCGTTTCACTGTTTGCTTTTTCCTTTTCACAGCTGGTGAACATTCACAAATGCTGCTCAGAAACTCCCCAAGACCTACGTTCGGTTCTTGTTGATTTTGTGCATCGGTTGTACTTCCGGTAGCAGTGCATGGCTTCTACCGATTATTACTAACTCACAAATTGCAGACAGCTGCTGGTCAATCCAAAGGAGCGGCGTGTGGTCATTGTTGAATCAATGCTGACCACCACAACCCACTTCAGAAACACTCTTGCTGATGTTCTCTTCAAGCATTACGAGGTCTGTTTGCGTTAAATTCGTCAGGCCTGCAATGTTAGCTGCCTTTCAGGTGCCGTCAGTGGTGTTTGCACCCGGTCACCTCGTGTGCCTGTTCACCCTGGGCGTCTCCACTGGACTCATCATGGACGTTGGGTACACGGAAACCACAGTCATGCCTGTATCCTTACTTTCACCCTAATCAGTGGGCAAAGGGACAAACCTTTTATGATTACGTTTTACCTTGACTCGTGTTTATTCAGGTCTTTGAAGGCACGGCCATATTGAAAGCATGGCAAGCGTTGCCGCTGGCAGGCAAAGCCATTCACGAGTCAGTCTGATTAAATAATGGTTTGATGTTGATTTTGCTAAATGCAATTTTCTGTAGTTATTTGGAAGCGAGTCTGAAACAGTCTTCGTCTGTGGAAGGTGATGAAAGTGGAGATAAACCGATCTCAAGCTTCATGGGTGAGTTATTGGATTCATTGTACGAGTTAACTTCAGATTATGTTTTATACCCATTGATTCCCAGATTCCATCGATGAATCCATTTTAGAAGATATCAAAGGTATTTTGTACTTAGTCCTCAGAATGATATTTCTTACAATTTCCTGTTCCGTTAGTACGATGCTGTTTTGTGACGTCCCATGAACGTGCGACAATGTACAATGCTAACGAGGTGAGTACCTCCGTTTTCTTTTCTACACATTTATTTCCTCTTTTTTTTTTTCCACAGCCTCTAGAAGGACCTCCGGCTGTTAGATACCCCCTAAAGGGCGACAGAGTCGCAACTATAAGCGGCAAAATTCGGTGAGAAATCGGATGAAATCACTATTTGATAAAATTATAAATTTATCGCTCGCAGAGAGAGGACATGCGAGGTTCTTTTTGAGGAGGACTGCGAGGGACGATCCCTCGCTTCCCTCATCCTGGACGCCATTCTTCAGGTGAATCTCCATGTCATTTTTTTTCGCTGCTAACAATTGTCCACTTTGTGTATTTCAGTCTCCCATTGACATGAGAAGAACGTTAGCCGAGAACCTGGTGATCATTGGCGGAACTAGCATGCTGCCTGGCTTCAACCACAGACTTCGATCTGAACTGTACGCCCACCTCAAACAACCGCCTTACTCTGAGAAACTTTCCCTGCCAGCGTTTAAATTCCACAAGTACCCCGCAAAAGCCAATTACGTAGCTTGGCTCGGTGGTAAGTCTTACTTGGATAAAAATGATGAAATCTTTCGATTAATTCTCATCAGGTTCCATGCTTGGGGCGTTGGAAACTCTGGCGTCGAAATCGGTGACGAAGGAAGCTTACACGCTCCAGCCTCTCATACCCGATTGGTGCAGTCTGTATGTCGCTGAAGAGAAGGAAAAAGTTGTTGGCGCTACCAAGAAGCTGGAAGCTGGGTCACGCCCCCTCAGCTCCAAGAAGCTGTCTTCATCTCTCTCGGTCGATTCCTCTCCTCGTTCGTCGGTGAGCTCTGCGGCACGTGCAGCCGCTAGAAGCATCGCAGGCATCTTGTCGTCTGCATCGGTTGATTCCAACTCCACTCCTAAGTCATCTTAATTAGTCCATCAGTGCTAATGATTTACACAGTTGTAGTTATTTCTCCTAAAATACTGGCTTCACGGTTTCTACTCTGCATCTATTTATTGTAAGATGAGGCGCCGGTGTTCAATGTTAATTCTGGTATCTTGGTTGCTTTGCCTTATGGAACAAAGTTATTTTCATTGCATGTATCCGTGAATAAATATACATGTATCTGTATATTATCGTTTGTTATCTCATGTTTGTATAACTTTACACGCGAATTGTTGAATCATGTATCTCCACACGTAATTCATCAACATGTCTTAGATTATCCTGTTTCAAACTTTATGTAATAACCAAGATATATATAAGCACTTCCAAATAACAAGGCACGTGCACTTTTTTCCATTGGAAGACAAACCAAAGACAAGATATTCAGATATAATTTATATGTCCACAGTAATTTAAAAATTGTCAGTCATGATTGAGTCATTCACATGTGATTGGTGCTTTGTAACGATGACGACGCTAAGTGGTCGTCATGGTGATATCTGGGAGGGTCGTCACGTGGTAGGTCATCTTCGAAGGCAGGTGGAAACACGGAAGGGGGTTGGGGGATGTGCCTCATTCCGACCACATCTTCGTATTTCGGGGGTCTGCAGACGGAATGAGAAAGTTGGCTTATTTCACTAAGTTCTGCACAAGATATGGATGAAATTTTACCATTTACGGTCAAAAGATGCACAAGAGGAAACAGTATTCGGGGAAACATCGACCCTCGCTATTTTCTGCCCGCTTGCTAGTACATCAGCATTTTTACTTTTTTTTCAAAGAAAACCCAGTGTATTAAGTGACTAAATTAAAGAGATCGTAGTAAAGTATTAGCCTATATGTACTCGGGTTTTAGCTCTGTATCTTGGCAAACAAAACTGAGATCAAAATGTCCTCGATTATAGATGAGTACAAAATTCCTGATCTCCTATATAAAAATCACAGTCTCAAGTGGAAGAAATCGCAAGTTTGACTCGATCTTAGAGCAGCTATATGGCAGCAGAGTAAACTGAATCCGGAGATCTTCCTTTATTATTTTATTATTATTATATTTTTTTCGTGAGATATATACACATATTCATATATAAGAAAGAACGAGAGAAAAAAAAACACACACACGTACACGTACACGCACACGCACGCACACGCACGCACACACACACACACACACACACACACACACACACACACACACACACACACACACACACACACACTTTTCGAAAAAAAACAAACACTCAAATTGACATGTCATTAAGTGATAAACAGCTCTAAGGTAAAACTTTAGTCACAGCATAATGAATTGGGTGTTGAACTCCTCCCTCGTCCACCCATTAGTGATAAATCCGCTGCTATCTCGCAGGCGGATAAGATCCCTTAAAGCAGGGGTCGGCATCTGGCGGCCCGCGGGCCGGATCCGGCCCGCGAGGGCTCTGGATCCGGCCCGTGGCCTCTCCTATGCTTTTTAATAAAATGTTTTGAGTTGTTTTTAGCACGCGCCATTTCTCAACAATAGCGTTATCTTTTATAGCTGTCGATTTCTGATAGCACAGCTCCCGAAGACAATTTCCTTCAATGTTTTGACAAGCGCTAATTTTTAAGTTTTTTTTTTTTTATTTCTGGGAATTTAAAAATTCAAGTTGTTTTCGATGGCATTTGGAGCACTTCTTCATACACCGTTCACTACGGTTCCGTCATGGCTGCTGCTACCGGTCAAAAACGAAGAAAAGTAGATTTGGAGCATCGCCAATTTAATCCAGAATGGCAATCCAAACACCTATTCACGGAGCTCAATGGCAAAGCTGCTTGTTTGATGTGCCCAACAAACATCGCGGTCCTCAAAGAATTTAATTTGCGCCGCCACATGGAGAACACTCACCCAGAAATAGCAGCACTGAGCCTGAGTGACCGCCGTTCAGAGGCATCGAGACAACT
>KB295963.1:4894-15919 GCA_000328365.1 Capitella teleta | reverse complement strand
TTCTGAAAAATCAAATTTCCTTTGAACACTCAATAGCACACGGTTTACACAACTCAAAAAGTTGTAAAAATTCATTAACTTGATAATAATCAATAATTTATGCAATTAAATGCTTTAATTACTGCTATGACCTTGACCTTAGGGCAACTTCATTCAAACTCATACTTTCGTAAGATGTTCATACTAGTAATATACTCTGAAAATTTCAATGTCACAACCTGCTTAAAAACCGAGTTATTTGCATTTAAAAAAGTCTCAATTACTATTATGCAAGATTACGCAAGAACGGTGCATCTGAGAGCAGTAACAGCGCCATGCATTGTTGTACACATTAACGAGTTGGATCGATCGATGTATGTTGCAGGACCCTAGCTTAATTAACAAATGAGCTAGAAGCGATCCAATTTGAGACTTTGAAAAATCGCTGTGACCTTGACCTTTGACCTTTAACCTTCAAAGTTGAATCAGACTCGCAGAATGACATGTACTATCAATGTGTGAAATTTGCTTAATTATACTTCACGGAGTTTCGCGCAACGGCGCATAAAAAATCGTTCACGGACTTACAGAAAAAAAAAAAAAAAAAAACACGTAAAGTAACATAAGGAAAATTTTTAATTAAAAATTTTCCTTAAAAAAAAAGAAAAACAAGAATCAATCAGAGATGTGACCAAGGAAAATTTTTAATTAAGCTAATGATGAACATTGATCAAGGACACATGAGCGTAATTGCAGCAATATTAGTTCATGATACCAAACTATAGTATATGCTTCAATTTATGATTTACAGCACAATTGCGCAACCAATCAGTTATATAGATATGCATTTCCACCTGACATGGTTTTACATTATCATTTAATGTATAATGAAAACTAATGCAATCCAACAATTACAAGGATTGTCAATACTACAGCATATAAGCTGTGTAGAACCATTCATTTCGCCAAATGGTCTAACTCAGTCTTCATCTTGACAGAAGTTGACATATTTATGGCTCTATCAGAGATCAGCTTGGCTCAGCCCAGTAGACTTGCTATGCGCAGTGAACTTATTATATTGAAATAGACTATGCCAATTATCATTGCAGTACGCCATCAGACAGTCAAAGAACGTCATAATTGGCCAAACTAGATGGCAATAAAAGTTTAATGATCAAACAAATTCAAAATAATAATCAATTTTGCAATTAAATGCTTTAATGACCACAATGATCTTGAACTTCAAGCAACTTCATTTAAAATCAGGATTTTGTAAGAGGTGTATGCGTGGCATACATTCTGCAAATTTCAAGTCCACAACTTACATAACCATAGAGATATCGGCATTTGAAAAAGTCATAATTGCTATTATGCAAGATTACGCAAGAACGGTGCATCTAGGAGCAGAAATACTTCTGAGCTTTATTTCACGTAGTGATGCACTGAATCATTTGATGCCAGTTACAAGTCAATAGCATTACTATTCGATGAGTTATTGGCGATCGAGTTTTCAACTTTGAAAAATCACTGCGACCTTGACCTTTATCCTTTGACCTTCAAACTTTCAGTGTTAATTCGAAATAACTTGCTTCATTAATAAGTGCAACTTATTGATTGACAGACATGAGCGTATTCAAAATATTCAGTACCAAACTTTGTTCAACGGAACACCGAAGCAATGAAATTAGCGGCTGAGTGTTGCCTAATAATATGTGTTCCGACGGAAAACACACAAATATTCTGAATAATAACATTTTTTTCTAAGACTCGACAACACACGTTGTATGCAACTCAAAAAAGTTATAAAATTAACAAAATTCGAAATAATAATCAATTTATGCAATTAAATGCTATAATTACCACAATGACCTTGACCTTGGTGCAACCCCATTTAAACTTATAATTACACAAGATGGCTACACTAGCAATATACTCTGCAAATTTCAATGCCACAACCTGCTTCACAACCGAGATATTTGCATTTGAAAAAGTCGTAATTACTATTATGCAAGATTACACAAGAACGGTGCATCTGAGAGCAGTAATAACGCCATTCATTGTTGTACATATCAATGCGCTGGATCGATTGATGTATGTTGCAAGACCCTAGCTTAATTAATGAACGAGCTAGAAGCGATCTAATTTGAGATTTTGAAAAATCGCTGTGACCTTGACCTTTGACCTTTAACCTACAAATTTGAATCAGACTCGCAGAATGACATGTACTATCAATGTGTGAAATTTGCTGAATTATACTTCACGGAGTTCCGCGCAACGGCGCATAAAAAATCGTTCACGGACTTACAGAAAAAAAAAAAAACACGTAAAGTAACATAAGGAAAATTTTTTATTTAAAATTTTCCTTAAAAAAAAACACGTCAAGTAACATAAGGAAAATTTTTAATTTAAAATTTTCCTTAAAAAAGAAACACGTAAAGTAACATAAGGAAAATTTTTAATTTAAAATTTTCCTTAAAAAAAAAAAAACAGCGAAAAACAAGATGGCCGCTAATTTCCGGAATATTCCGTCTTTTTTATTTATTTTTATTTTTTTGTTACAAATATTAAACACTAAACTAATGGGTCACTGGTTATTGAGTTGCTAAGATTTGTCACCAAAATCAATGTTATAGGCGACCTGGGAGCTGAGCTGAGGCTGTATCAGAA
The DNA here is from genome assembly GCA_000328365.1 of Capitella teleta. Classification (NCBI taxonomy): domain Eukaryota; kingdom Metazoa; phylum Annelida; class Polychaeta; family Capitellidae; genus Capitella; species Capitella teleta. The sequence goes on along the minus strand of KB295963.1, from coordinate 13,273 downwards.
AAAGCGGTTGTGGCCGGCCTTTTTGAAAAATCCAAAATGGCGGTCGAAATGGCATCAAACCAGAGATACTCTATAACGAACTTCGGCTACATTATACCAATATGAGCGATCATGGATTGATCGCTCACATTGGTATAATGTTGCCGAAGTTCGTTATGATAGCGACGAGAATTAAAGCGACTAATTACTTCCGGTTATCAATAATCACGGCTTGAAGAATAGGTCGAGATCGAGAGCAACAACAAATTGTCAGATTTTTGGCAGCAAAGTGGGAATTATCAGTGGCGTGAGTCTAAAACCTTTAGATGAAATCATTTATGATTTCTTGAGTGAAAATTTGGAGCCAAAGTACGACGTGATCTTTAAGAATCAGCTCTCATCTGCAGTACTTAATGAATTGAAGATAATTTTGAAACAACAAATAGCGATTTCAAGAGAACAGAAACTGATTGATGCATGCAATCGACATTATTTTTTTAAAGGTCTTACTATATTAAATTAAAAGGCTTTAATTAAAAATTATAGTACGACACTCCATGTCATTTGCATCCTATAATAATTTTACATTGTTTTGCTGCAGCTGATTTTATCAGCAATCCTTTCAATACAATTTCAATTCAATTATCTGAGCTTCATGGACACTATTCGCCTTCGGAAAGCAAAGCAAAGCAAGTAATTGCCATTCAAATGATTTGATGTGAGTGGCTTTTAAAATTCTGTACATCAATTCAATGCAAAATCTCATAAATACCAGTCATTCCTGAATAGGCTTACGATGTTTAATGGAATCACAAGAGCATATGGATTGTTAATTAAGTGAAATTAAAGAACTCAAGTGTGATATATTGCAGCTCACGCATAAAATTTTATTTCACCATGAATATTTCAATATAATAGAACAAAATTTCAGGTAAAGACAGTCTTTAAAATAAATAAAATTTACAGCTAGTGCCCCTCAAAAAAACAAAAAAACAAAAAACAAAAATAGAATTGAAAAACAAAAATAGGTAAGTAAACAAATTATATCCTCCGCTTCATTGGACTGGATGGCGATGAGACACTATATTATTTCTTCTTTTGGAACCCAGTGTTCCCACAAACTTTTAATTTGCAACACATAATTTTTCTGGATGTGTTTTCCAGGTAACCTCAATTGGAAAAGGTATCACATTTCATTTCGGATCAAAATCAATAATTATTACCTGAGGTAATTAAATATTGATATTTGGTATGCTACATCGTAATGGAGCGGTCGATCACTCCCAGGAAAATTACTAAGCATCTCATGATCTGTGAAAGAATGTTATGAGGAAGCTCATCAAATATATCGCTTTGAATTCATACTCACCAGTACTCACAAGGCAGGCATAATTATTTTCAATCCACGAGCAAATACTCATATATATATACTCATATTTTTTTTGGGGGGGGGGGGGCTTATGCACGAAAAAATATTAAATAATTTCAATGTGGTTTTTCCCTTGAAAATAGTATACACACAAGATTGTGGTGTTAAAATTTTGTGTTGTGTAGGTAGAGTGTGATGATGTCATTAATCTATATGTTTAGTTGATAAAATGTGATAAAAATTATTCGATCATTAATTCATTAAATAATAAATCAGCCACATTATTGGTAATGCATTTTATGCATTGGGTCAATAATAATAATAATAATAATAATATCATTTATTCACCATAACAATAATGGTAATTAATGAGTTAACAGAAAAAAAGAGGAGAGAAAAAAAAACAACGGAAAAATAACAAAATTGAAAAAATAGAAAAAAAAAATAAAGAAAAATTGAAAGACCAATTAATCAGGCATCAGACAAATGAAATTTAACATTATTAGAATTTCGTGAAAAGACATGAAAGGTGACGAATGAGATTTCATTTGCAGAAGTTCTATTAATAATTTAGAATAAACAAAAGTGGAGTGATCAATTTCAGAGAGCCAAGTATCAACTATTAAATTACGTAATGTTTTAAAGTCATGTGAATTAATTTCAGAAATATTTTTATTGACATATTGAGATAAAGATTGGAGATTAGACGCAACTATTGAGGTGCTAGGGGTTTCATTCATGAGTGAACAACATGTAGAAACCAGACTGTTCTCACTCTTAATTAACTTGAGGTAAAAAGAAGAAAAACGTGATATTAATTCTGATCTAACTTCAATAACATTTAACACGTGTGGTAGAAATTTTGATCTTGTTCTTGAATTAAGGCCTAAAAGTTTTCTCACCGCTTTCCTCCAGCAAATACAAAAATCTTCTAAACTATTTACATCGAGTTTCCATAGAGGAGAGCCATAGTAAGAGGTGCAATAAGATTTAAATAGAAAACATAAAGTGTCGAAATATGAAAAAGAATAATTACAAACTAGCATATTGACTCGAGCATTTAGATCCTGCATTGCCTTTTTTATGTTAAATTTATTTGCATCCTTCCCAATAAAAGAACCTAGGTGAAGAGCACGATCAGTATATGGAATGGCCGCGTTATTCAATACAAGGTTGTGTAAATCGTAGTTTTTTCTAAAAGGATTGTTCAAGACTATAACATTGCTTTTGGTGCTATTAAAGAGAACATGAAATTCACTGGCGAACTGCTCGCAAATGTCGAGTAGAGATTGAGCTGATTTGAGAGTCGGAGCGTTATGTCGTCGGCATAACTAACAGCTCCAACAAAAACATTCCCAACATAACATCCGAGTCTGCTTTCTTTTAAACGGATTAAGAGGGAGTCCATGTAGACGCAGAACAATACTGGTGATAAAACAGCCCCTTGCTTAATTCCATTACTACAACGAAAAGATGATGACACTTTATTCTGCCACTTGACTGCGAGCGATTGTGAAGAGTACATATTTAACATGAGCTTAATTAGTAATGGACACAGATCACGACTCCTCAATAGATTGAACAATTTTATGTAATGCACACGATCAAATGCACGAGAGGCATCAAGGAGACAAACAAAAACTGAACTATTACTATGATCATCGTCAAACAACCAATGTTCTTGTACAAATACGAAATCGTTACCGTCCAATAGCGTTTGTAAATAAGAGAGCCTATCGGCTGCGTGGCCTCTACTGTTCCATGAACATACGTTTAGTGTACTACCCATGATGGTTGTTGGTATTGTCCTTCTGAAAGCCACCCAGGCTCTCAGCTCCTCCTGCTGGGGTCGTGAATACGTCGTCATCGAGGTCCTTTTTTGCAGCGCGATCTGTTGCATCGAAGTTGGAATTGTGACGATTCTTGTGTACATGCGATATCCACTCTCGGCATCGTATACCCGAGGGCCAGAAACTTTCGGAGAACGTTTTACTAAAGTCATCCTTAGCAATAGAGATACAAAACGAAGAACTAAGCCATGAGGGTTTTGATGTTATCCTAATGTTAATTGGGTCGACACCATTGCTTTTCATTAGCGTTCTAATGGAGTCAGCCGTACAATCTCTGGACACCTTATAGACAAAAATGTGTTTAAGAGGTGGGCAGGCCTTCACGTCCTTGGCGCCTGCAGTACCCACAACAACGTGCAGATCCTTGGCTGCAGCTCGCACCTCTTTCCGAGCTGTTACTTTCTGAATGCGTTTCTTATTTCTGTCCACAACTTTAGCCCACGTCTCTTCTGGAGGAGCAGAAGATACTGTTACGGGGACAGGGATTCTAACATTCGTTTGTTGATCAGTATGTGGCTGATATTCACTGATAGGATGGGAGGGTTGTAGTCTCTGAGGTTTAATGTTTTCCATGCTTCGGCGGTCACGGTCGTTTTTCTCTAGGGCAGAGATTCTGCTCACTAAGGAGAAGATATTGACCTCTTCAGGTCGACAGGGCGGCACCTGAGTTAAATCAAGAGCATAAAATTGGCAGAAGCTTGAATCATTCGGAGCATTAGCAATCATAGCCCATTGCGAAATGTCGTCTGCAAATGGACGTGCGGTTTCCTTGTCATAAGGCACTTGGGGCCTGCGTGTCTTTTTCATCACAGTGATTAGAAACTGCTCGTACTCTTTCCATAATAGTTCACGTGCTGCGTGAATCTGTTCTGCGTTGTAGAATTCGGAGATGCATTCCGTTAAGCTATGCTTCGTGTTGCTATTCACGTGCGTGAATGCGTAGCAAAGTAGCTCGCTGCGCACGAGTTGCAAATCGGGGGTGGGGTGATTTGACAGGCTTCTCATTTCGATGAGCTCTGTCAACACATGGGAAGGGGTGAATAAAAACCCACAACCCACAACCCCCCCCCAAACACATGGAAATAACACACAAATAACGTATCACTGTGTACAGCAGCGATTACTGATTTCACTGATGTAATTCCCAGGGATGAGACACAAAGATATCCGACGGAATTGTAGATATAATCCGGAGCAAAAAAATACAGTGCACAAGCGAGTTGATCTACTCATGATCTTTGTAAAACAATTATTCAAGTAATGTTAATTTTCCTTTATAATATCTTGATCAATAAAACGTGCAAAGTTGTTTTCTCATGATTAACTGACTTCATGACGATTAGCAATGTGATCCTTACCTGTGCATAGGAGGCTTAAATCTCAATCATCAATTATATACTTAATACTCAATCATCAATCATATGAGAGCTGATGTTGAGATAGCAGTGCTAGTTGGCAGGCAGAGTCTCAACAATTCATCCCTTTTCTAGTAGTCAAGTGGATATTCAAGGAAGACCTGCTAATCCTTGAAATCCACAGCCAGGTCTGAGGTCTAGATAATAAAATGAAACTTGAAGTCAGAAAACTAATGATATTTTCTTGATCAGCAAACTTACCGGCACTGATTACGGAGTCAAGAAAGAAGTTAAATCTCTGCACAAAACACTTCATTGAGGGATGTGAATCGGAGACGGTCACTTGTATCTCATTATCTGCATGTTGATGTTGAATATTTTATTTAGACAGTGTTCTGAAAGTTAATTAGGATTAAAGCACCAATTGTGGGCGTTTATACTTCGAATCGCACTCACCTCGTTTGAATCTGGCGACCTGCTCAACTTTTCATGCCGCGATAATAGAGACGCTGTGGTCTGGAGTGATCACGTGATCATTGACCCCGTCGCCTTGACCCTGCTGGTGCCCCGAGCTGAGGTCACGACCCCCTGGCTCGGCGCTGAGTTGTGAAGAACCCGTTACGGCGAACACGTGTGTCTCTGATGCCGCCGAGCCGCTAAGCCAAGTACGTATCTGTTTGACGTGTAATTACCATCCTGACTACAACTAGTGTCAGAACAATTGACGAACCTATGTCATTGTCACCGTCACATCTTTTGTTGACAATTGAGCTAATCACTGCTTCATCACCTCAGTACTAGTATCATTTAGGTCTGAACTTTTATGTCAATTCAATATTGCTGCAAGTGTGTGGTCGAGTACTAGCTCAGCCTGCTGTTGCAATTAGAATTCTTGATATGCATTGGATAGTCCGTATTCCTGCTAATTTTGTCATTCAGCAGAATTTTTAGTTCAGTCGGTTCAGAAATCGATCGATTGTGTATTCTTTGCCTAACACTTTCTTTAATTGCATGTTTTTCGTTTTTTTGTTTGTGTATTTTTTTTCCTCGAGTGTCCCCTTCACTTTGTTAGCGTTAATGTAAGCCTACGTTGTTCGCCATCATTGATAATGTGGAGAAGGGATAATTCGAGCATTATTTTGGTTGTCGCATTCGCTGCATGAAAGTTCAACTCGGAGGCTTTAAATAGATCGAAGCTTTGCGAAGTTGCGTCGCCGCATGTCGATTTCGTTTCATTCGGTGTCGCATGTCTGCTTTCTTGTTGGCGCATGTGCTTTGTTATTTAAGTGGGTCAGTGATCGAGCACGCGTTTATTTTCTACGCATAATTGGCCTACGTTAAATTAAGCTTTTCACTCTGCCCAACTGTCTGAAATGCATATGGAGTCTATCTAAGGTTATACGAAGCGTTTGATCTAGAGGAAAGGGAAAGGATGTACGGAATGGATAATTATCACCCGTCGATTTTGAAGAAGGAAGGTGCGCGTGATCTGGAGGAAAGGGAGGAAAGGGAAAGGATGTACGAATGGGAGAAATATCACGCGTCTATGTTGAGGCAGAAAGTTGAGCGTGATCTGGAGGAGGTGGAAATGAAGGGCAATGAATGGAAGAATGACACTTCTTATTTGATGTTTAAGGAGAGGCTGAAGCGAGACATGGGCTTGAGGGATCTGGTAGTTGAGTGGAGGCGCTGGCGCAATCATTATTTTGCGAAGAAATGTGCGTGTAATTGTTGGTCATCATGTACCTTATGTGAAGATATGCTCGCGAAGATCCATTTGCTGGAATTTTTAATGAATCAAAGTATACCATCAATCGCACGTACTGTTAAGGAGGAGGTTAATCATTTGGGGTCTGAAGACGTGGATGTTGATCAGGATCCGATGCGACGCGAATTCGGGATCGGAGAATTCAATTCCGGTCATCTGCAAGAGGACAACAGATGTCGAGACAAACGGTGCGCTACTAAGGTCCATGATGATACAGCTCATGACGAACTTGCGGCTGATGGAGAGATTGCTTCCGTGAACAGCATCACTGATGGGGATGAGGCTGAACACCAGGTGGCAGCCACGGTCCTGCAGGATCAGGGTGATGCTCAGGATGGTGGTGTCCTACTGCCTGTTACCCCGTCACTAACATCGTCGTCATCATCTTCGTCATCAATACTTAGAGCGTCAGGTGAGAACGTCATCGGGCTTGACTTACTTAAGGAGGAGGCTGTGAGAAAACTTCAAGAAGAACTGGCGACTGTTCGGGCTGAAAGAGATGAACTTCAGCAACGGCTCACTAGCTTTGAGAGAAGTGAGGAGAAGCGACTGTTAAGGGCTCCGGAAATTCGCCAAAGGCTTCGAGACAGGAAGAAGGAGTCGTCGAAAAAAAGAAAAACAGCTGCGGCGGGGAAGGCTGAACAGCAAAGGCAGCGAAAAGTGAACGAATCGGCACCGTCGCGGCCGATGGGAGAGGTGACGAAGAAAGTCATCTCGTCCAAAGTTACCGGAGTAGTAAAGTGGTTTAACGTGAGGAGGGGATATGGTTTTATTAATAGGGATGACATGCAAGAAGATGTGTTTGTCCATCATACAGCCATTGTGAAGAACAACCCTCACAAGTACTTACGCAGCGTTGGTGATGGTGAGAAAGTGGAGTTTGATGTAGTGAAGGCCGAAAAGGCAACCAAGCAGCAAATGTCACTGGGCCGGAAGGAGAATCAGTTCAGGGCAGCAAGTATGCAGCTGATCGTCGCCACTTCCGTCCACGGCTCCATGGTCCAGGGCAAGGGGTGCCAATGTGTGGAACCCCCTGAGACAGAGGAATGACCCGTAGTGGAGGAGATTGGTCCCCGATGCCTGAGGAAGGAGGCATGGTTGATCTTGCAAATTGTGGAGGCCAATCTTGTAGACGACCCTGTAGGAAGCGTCAGTTCAATGGCCCTACAATGCGGGACAGAGATTCCTGCCATGGTGGACCTGGGGGCCTGAGAGGACCTCTTATACACCAAGTTCAAGGACAGGATTATGGCCAAATGTAGCATCAACAGCAAGGAGGCCATTACTTCCCTCGCTCCTTCCGTGATGAGCGTGGTGTCCGCATGAGGGGATATTTTCCTTAGAAGCCAGCACCAAAAATATTCAGATCACGATCTCCAGATTCAAGAACCAGAGATCCATCACCCATGGTTGTTTAACACATTCACCGCCAAACACGGAGATTTCCGTGCTTGCGTGCCCAACGCTTCTCCGCCAAACACGGAGATTTCCGTGTTTTGCACTTTTTGCTATATACGGGTGCTGTAACCTCTTGCGCATCATCTCTGAAAATATCTAAGAGTTTGACCGTGTGCATCTATGATTATATCATGATTTTACGGATATATGTTCCTAAACCAATCAATAATCCTTGTACTTCTGAAGTTTATATAGCAGTTACCGATTGATTTGTGATAGACCGCTGCCGAAAGTATGCAGCGAAGCGATCACGACTCGAGGTGAAGCAGTGAAGCGAATAGTTTTCACAGCAATTGGGCAATGCGGGTGTTCAGCTTGAATGCTGGTGTACTGGTAAATGTATAATTATGTGATGAGTTATTGAAAAAAATAAGAAGATATGTATATACGATGTATTTACCTCGTATACATGTATATGTCCTGTACTAGTATATTCATCCTCCCCTCAATCAAGGCTTGCGTCAAATTTTTTCGGCCGTGTGTAAATACACATGAAATGTATGGACAAAAATAAGCATATATACACGTATACACTACCAGCATTGTTTCTACAACTCACAGATCTCTTGCCAATGAATAAAATTTTGAATGCATATCCAG
>KB295960.1:0-16565 GCA_000328365.1 Capitella teleta | reverse complement strand
TAAAAGTCAAATTCAAAATCCTGATCATGTGAAAAAATGTAAAGCAAATTGTGGAACAGATCAAGTAATGAACTAATAATGATCCACACATGAAATGCCCTGGAAAGTGGGTTGAGATTTCCCTCAGTGCACAGTCGTCCCTCGTTATCAGGTCCGTTTCCAATGTTCTGGTCGGATTAATGATGGAGTCACATTAACAAATTCTCCTTAACTGGGGTGCCCATGGCGTCACTATGAGGTGTAGTTCAAACACGAAAATATAATAAACAACATCCAGACGGATTGTCTAATTTTGATCGAGTGAAGTACGCAGAAATTGTGTGAGTTTTTTTACATAATCATATTTGTATATACCAGGAATTAATTAATGTGATTTTATTTCTTAGCAAAACAAATCCAAAGAACTTGAAAAGAAGTAATCGATGAATGCTTGACCAGCAATACTCCATGGAGTAGTATCTTTGGCTTGACAGAAGAGTCTACTGACAATTTCAGCCTTTCAGACTTCTAGTCATGCAAACAGTACCGACTGCCCCTGCTTACAATTTCAGCCAATCAGACGTTTATACATGCAGCGTGTTTATAAAATAATGTTTTAAAATCTCAAGCGTTTGATTGAACACGGGATGAGCATGGTTGAAGACTTTCACAAGACACTTGGCCTCACAGCCAGGAGTTAATTCTCAATGAAATAGCATGCAACATGTATACAATTATACATGTGAAAAGATATTCAGGTAAGCGTGCAATTGTCCTAAGACGTTAAGGCAATGCAAGGTGCAAGGCTTTGTAAGATATGAATAAAAATGACTTGTGAGGCCCGGCCGGGGATCGAACCCGGGATCTTCGGTTTACGAGACCGAAGCCTTACCACTTGGCCACCGAGCCGCTCCTGAAGTTGAACAGAGCTTGAACTACTTTCCCGCCAAATGTTCCTCATTAAGCGGTTACAGGAATGGGAGACATGGATACCTAATAGATTATATGAAAGTATACACGTATCTCAGTGTAACGGATTCTTGAACCGACTGGAGGCATTCTCACTGTCTTCTCTGACCGCCCCCTATTATAATACATGTAGTTATCTGGGTGGGGGTCCAGTTCAACCACCATAGAATCCATGCTTGTCCCTCTTGTAAATTGGGAAGAACAACACAACGTCTCGGACGTCTTCCTGCCTCTTCCAGCAGGAAGGCAATCCCAGCCTTCTTCTGAAACAATTACAGAGTTTTTCTGGTCATTGCTGGTCAAACTCCGCATTTTATTTTTTTTTTTTTTTTTTTTTTTTTTTTTTTAAGCTACGATCGCTAGTGTTGTCAGTGCAGAAACAACAACTTGAATGAGAAATATGGTCCGCACGCACGGACCGCACGCACATATGTGAACGGCGCTTTAGTATGTACGTACATTTTACATTTATATTGACTTTACGTCCATGCATAATGATTGTAATCGTCAGTACAACAAATGAATGAATTCAATCAATTTGTTTATTTATTTCAATCATTTACTTATATGTTACTGCATGTTTACAAAGGCTGCAAACAGCCTTCAATTTTGTTTACTAGGTTTATCGCCTCAAAACTATGTTGCTATTTGGTGTTGTGAGTTTTTAGTCCAGGGGGAGGATCCCTCCATAGGTTTTCTCACATGCTTAAACACCCAGCAATAGATTTTAATTGTTGTATAATTACTTTTTACTTTCCATGTAATATTGCATGTATACATATGCGAAATAAATATTATTATTACCAGTAAGTTTATTGTTTTGTTATTACATGTAATTTTTAATTAATTACCTTTATACGCAATTGGTCATCTCAAGCTTTATTTATATCAGTCTGTCCCATTGTTATTTCATCTATACTTTGAGGACAATTGCGTTAACTTTCAAGAGTCCAGACGATACTATACACCATGTATAGTATAGTCATCATATAGTCATAGCGTACACAGCGCGTTATCGACGTCCCTAATACATTTACGGATGTAGAATAATTTGACCTGACCAAGAGGTGTGCGTTATGATGTAACGACATTTCGCATTTCGAAGCTAAGCGAGGAACATTACAGCGGTCGAGACGCGTTATGATTACATTATGATAAAGCCCTTTCCAAACAGCCTTCACCTTTGGGAAGTTCTCGTAACCTCGTGATCGCAGCATGTTCAGCTAATGGCCGTCATCACCAACGTCAGTAAAATTGCTTTATCCCCTTAATCGTGAAATCCCCGGTGACCCAGTATGACAAAACCAGTTTTATAATATTAGGTTCATCTTCGGATCCCGAGATTCACTTTTTTTCCCCATGAGAAACAACAGGCAATTCATGTTCAGGGGCCCCAAATTAGGTCACATGAATATTCATGATTTGGGACAAACAACCAAAGATCCTTCACACTTATTGAAGCTTCAAGGGAGTTCAACCGATGTCATTTTGGGTTTTATAATCGAAATTTTTCTAAACGCTGATTTCCGAGTTGCGTGTTGGTCATCAGGGTAGCGGGCACGTGTTTACGTACGGTTATCAGTCCAATGAGATCTCTTGTGGACTCTCAGCTGATCGACAGCCACGCAGAGTGACACACTACACAGAGCAGCTGAGCAGTGCGTGTCATTCAGTTGCTGTGTTCGGATTCTGGCGTGGGGGCAGTTGTTTTCAGGTCTCGCCGTGTCAGTTGGTATTTTGATGTGCTACAGTGGATGTGCCCTACTGGTCAAAATTCACAATGGACGGATACCTAACAGAGGAGAATGCGGAGGATTTATCTTACTCAGACTTGGACACGTTTCCTGATTTTCTGGTCCAGCGAGCGGACGAGATTCTTTCGCTTCAGCTGGACCACAACCTCATTTCATCGCTTCCCAGATCCATCAGCACCTTCGTCAACCTCATCAACTTAGACCTCTCTAATAACAATCTGCGATATATTTCTCCTTGCATCGTTCAACTGTCTTCCCTGCGTACCTTGTACCTTCGCAATAACGAGCTTGACAACGAAAGCCTTCCGAAAGATTTTGGAATTCTTGAATCGCTCAAAGTCGTCAACTTCAGTGGCAACCGCTTCACTGATTTCCCCGTTCAGGTCACTGAACTTCCTCAGCTGCATGTCCTCCACTTAGGCGCCAATAAAATCAAATCGATTCCCAAAGAAATAGGCTCTCTTCAAAGGTAATGAGAAACCCTTCTTTAGAACTGAACATAATTTATTTTATTTTTTCCAGCTTGGAAGTCTTATACATGGGAGGAAACCGGCTGACAGAAGTCCCGGATGAAGTGGGACACCTCCTGAACCTCAAGTCGTTGGTTCTCTGCGACAACCGCATCAACAGTCTTCCAGGGACGATACCCAATCTTCAAAATCTTCGCTCGCTAAGTCTGCACAACAACCACATTTCAACACTGCCTCCAAAGTTGATTGACCTCGATCTGATTGAGTTGAGCCTCAGGAACAATCCTCTCGTTTTGCGTTTTGTGCAGGACATGGTTTATGAAGCACCTTCATTGAAGGAACTCTCCGGTCGTGTGATTAAAATAAAAAACATTCAGTACACACCTGAGGACCTTCCAGCCACTCTCATCCACTACTTGGATTCAGGCTCCAGCTGTGTCAACCCTAAATGCAAAGGTTTGGATTTTATAAATTCCTCAATTATTTCCCTCTCCAGAATCTCAGTGAGCTTTACAAATTTCCCCTCTTCGGTATTCCGCATGACACAACCGCTGATGAAATTCTATATTTTCAGGAGTTTTCTTTGCGTCGAAAGTTGAGCACGTGAAATTTGTTGACTTCTGTGGCAAGTACCGCCTTCCGCTTCTGCAGTATCTGTGTTCTCCCAGGTGCACGACAGCTCCCCTTGTGGCCTGCAGCAGTGATTCAGAATCAGACGATGATTTGCCAATCGTGGAAAACAAAATGAGACGAGTTCTGCTCGGTTGAGAAATTTGTTTCAGATTGTGTTATTATTTAATTATATTTTTTTTGTTTTTGAAAAAGCATTACTGTTACTTGTTTTAATAAAGCAGTTTTATGAATGCTTCCTGGGTGTGCTGTATGAATCTCTCTTCAATTGTTAATTTTATTCTCTTTTATTCTTCCCAAATAATTGAGTAAATTTTTTGCATTTCTATGTGACAAATGTGAACTTTAGCCTATATGTATTCAGAAGCGAAATTTGAATGAATGCACAGGAAAGAAGCCTCTTACCGATGATTGCATAATTATGTGTTGCCATGGCAGAAACACACCTCAGGACTGACAATCTTGTACTTGAATGTAAACCATTTTTTTATGAAGTACACTGAAGTGCAGTTTCATGTAAATTGCAAAATTTGTTTTGTGAGAATGCTACTTGTTCATTACAATAAGTCTGAATGCCATGAACAGATAATGTATAAGGTTGAACCAAGGGGAGAAGGTGTTCTTGGTCGTTGAAACCTCTCGGCCCCATCCAAATGTAATTGTTTACTAGTTCTCTGGTCACTCCGGAGAAAAATCCAGGTTAGTTATTTAATAGAAGATATTGACCAATGACTGACCCGAGTTCCTTGACCTTCACTTGGTCGCCATCCTTATATCAGTCAGCCACTGTGCCATTATCTCCTGCATCGTGAGCCAAGTCAGGTATTTACAGTTCAAGGAAATCGCATAACGTTGTTGATTAGTTAATAATTATAATTTCAAATTATAAAAATTGTCTTCGTCTTCAATCACCGCAGATATCCCATCATCCTACTAGTATTTACAAAATATATATAATTTTATTCACATCATATCAGACCCACATACAATGAAAGATTACTAAGGTAAGCTGGAATAAGCAAACGAGTGCAACAAGAACGAAACTAACGAAAACACATATTAATCAGCTGTTAACTGTTCCCATTTATTTATTATTAGTACTGCATGCACTGAAAATATACAGTTAGTCTATTTGACAATACGCACGAATGCTTAGGTATTTACATAACTATACTATTATTCAAAAATGAGCACGTATTATACATGTAGAGGCGCACATATACGTCCGGTGGTATATAAGCAAGCAATGATAACTACATGTATAGTAAGTGTACAAAATGTCCTGAATGTCATCGCCATGGTGGAAAAAGAGAAGGAGCTGAGAGGAGAATTAAGGTTGAGAACCATTTCATATCATATTTTTCCCCTGCGTATGACTTCTTCGAACGAGTCGTACGTGATATTGCTCATATATTACACACAATGCCAACATTCACGTTTGTCAGTACGGAGCAAGCCATAGCATAGATTAAGTGTACAGCACTTCATATACCGCTACATCACATCACAATATGTGCGCCACACTGTGTGCTATGTATAGATACACATAATACATTCTGAATAATCGAGTATAAACCCTGAATTATACACGTGTATACATAATTTACACTTTTTAATGTATCTTGCCTGATTAATTACTGTCAAAGAAGATCTTCTGTAAGGAGTCACAAAGAGCTAAATATTATTATGTTAGCCGCCTGTTTGAAGTGGCTGTTGACCTACTATAGGAGTACTAGCTTTGAACGGAACCAACCCAATGTGGGGCACTGGGTTCAATTTACTCAGCTGCAAACCCAGCATGACTCGGCATGACAAGGCGCATGACTCGACATTTTCGATCCCTTTGTGTTATTTACAATGTTATGGAAAATATTCATGTGTAGTATATATAGCTGTACTTGAAAACAGGTTATAATTCAGAGAGGGAGACTTAGAATTAGGTGTAATAATTAATAATAATTAAGTTAATCATGTGATTTACGAGCTTGCCATAATGGCGGCACGTGTCCTTTTGTATTTCATCCCCTTATTTTATTTCGCTCGCTCTACTTTCGTGTCATATTCATTGGCTTTTAGCGCAATTAATGTCAATTACAAATGTGATAATTGGACTGCATATCGATATCATTTATGCTGCGCAGATGTATAGCATAGAGGAAGAATAATGAGAGAGGACATGTGAGTCTTTCGCCTCGCGAGCGCATTTTGCGATTTAGGAACGGTCAGCTCAATCGCCAGTCCCCGTTTAACATGGGTTTTTCCTATACCTGGCCTAAAAAATGACTGTTGACATGGCCATATCTTTTTACTCCAGAGAGCGAAAGCTTTGGTCCTTTTTGTAATTTTCATTTGTTGGCTCACCTAATTCAGAGTGGGCACTTGGCCATTGCAACATACCAGCATAACCCAGTCGAGGGAAGCACTTTTTTTAGTGATCGATACATGTAGTACTGAATGCTTTTGACGCATCACTAATCAGATAAAGGTGCGCCATGTGGCAGCTAGTGTATTGTCACATACAATCGACCTGGACGTACATGTCTAATATAATGGCATTTTATGCTATATTTTTCGTCAGAATTTCTGGCGAGTCAAAATATATTTTGGAGCGTAAAAATTTCCTTTTTACTCGCCACGTGGCGAGTAAATCTTTTCAGTTATTTCGAGCCCTGCATATAATGCATGTACACGTTTTAACAAAATAGCAATGCAGCGCGAACTGAACCAACCAGAAGAAGAAAGAAAAACAAAAAACAAAAAAAAAACACCGGTCAGCCTCAAATTGAACGGCTGACCGACTAGCCAGCCGAAAAAAGACCCCGGCCAGCCACAGGTCAATCAACTGGTAGGCTTTGGGGTCTAATATAGTGATCACGGCGCGACTTGTCAATTGTCGTCTTCAATAACATTATGTTTTTTCCTCTCTTCTGCAGGGAACATGACGACGAAAGATCGAAATGACATAACTCCAGATAATTCCGTCGACTTCGTTGAACAGAAGTTAAGGGACATTTTCGACGTCGTCCCCGTTTCAATCCAGCCGCTCAAAGGTCACGTGGACCAGAACTTTCTCGTTGAAATCGACAACGCAAAATTCGTCTTCAAGTTAAAAGAAATGAAGGAAGGAATTTTCATCGAGGAATTCAAATCGCAAATACGTTTCATGATGTTCCTCAATGGAAACGGATTCGTAACACCGACGATTATACCGACATTAAACGGCCAAATGTATCACCAAGAAGGAGGTACGTACGTACTACAATCATTACGCACTGATGCTTTGTCAGAGAGACCGTTATGATTCACAGAATATGTTATAATCTGTGCTTATGATTTTTGTTTCAACTGTAGATCGCCTGATGTACATGCTGACGTTCCTTGAGGGCGTTGAACTCTACGACTTGGATGATGGAGAAATGGGAACTGAAAAGCTCTTTGAAGTTGGGCAGCTGCTGGTAGAAATGCACATCAGTTCTGAGGTGGCTACAAATGCAATATAATTTAAAGCTCACAGGAATAATTCTTCAAAATTGTCACCACAGACAATGGATTCCAGTGAATTGTCTTCCATGGAAGGGTTAGATCAAGAGTCGGAATGGAACATGGAAAACGCAGTGCTCTGGAAGGAACATTTGGAATATTTACTCGTGAGTTAACGTATTAATTTATTTGTTCAGCACTTTCATTACCGGTATATTTATTTATTTCGTTTGCAGTTGGAGCATAAGGTATTATCAGACAAAGTTATCACGGATTTCCTAAAAATATTACCTAGGATAATCAACGAAAACCGAGGTAAGATCTTATAAAACACATTGTAAGATCACCCATCTTACAATGTGTTTTAATTCCTTCCTTATAATTTTCACTTTTCAGATTTCTTTATCTAACATGTTGAAATTGTGTGTCGTCCACTTGCAGGAATAATCCACGCAGACTTCCACGACTCCAACATCATCCTCCTCAGTCAGCCACGCCACAAAGACCCCAAAGGCAAATACGGAATTATCGATTATGGCGAAACGATTGCGTCACTATTCCTCTTTGATGTGGCTATCACGGTGTCTTATTTCATGATGATAAGCACTTTGGATGATTTCATTGAAAGAGGAGCCTGTGTGCTGGCTGGGTATCTGAGTAAGAGGTCAATGAGTACAGGTGAAAAGAAGGCGTTCTTCGTCTGTGTTTGTGCTGCGTATTGCAGAGAACTTGTGTTATGTAACAAGGACTTCCACGTTCAGGGGCGTCAGAATGAGTACTTGATGACCTCTATGGCCACAGGCTGGCCGCAGCTGAAGAAGTTGCGCACGCATCCTGAGGAATTCCACGCTGTTTTTGAAAAGGTTCTAGATATTGGTGAATAAATGATATTAATAATAATAAATTTATTCAAACACGTGTAATTTGTCGAACAATGGCAGTTCGGTGTTTTTTTGTGTCACCTGCAATCAAATGAAAACGAGAAAGGAATAAAAAAGATAGAAAGAGAAAGGTAATAATTATAGCAACAATAGTAAGAGGAAAGGAGATGAGTAAAGATTTGAGTGTTTAAAAAAGAAATGAATATTGATGAGTTGCCCAAAAGAGGAGAAATTTGATTAGAAAAAGCATGACAAGCATAAATTTCCACGAGCATTTATGGTGATGTTAATTGAATATGCTTAAATTTAGGTTCAGAATAAACACGTACATCGTAGTATACTATAACACGCATATACTTTTGTATGTACTGGCCTTGGGTTTATGTGCAAGGCTCCGGTCTGTTTCGGCGGGAAAGCTTGGGATCTAAGTTTCCATAACGTACGCAATTACGTTATGACTTCATTCCAAATCGAGAAGCTGTTAAGCTAATCAAGGTGCATGCATTTAACAGTCGAGATTATTATTCGTTTATCGAGATTCTCGTGAGGCATAAATGATGATCCGAAACTAAAATCAGAAAATGAATCTGGAATCTGGAATGAAGGTGCGCTATGATTTCATTCTCTGTTGAGCAGATAGGTTACAAGTTTCGGGTATAGGTTTGTTTTATTCAATTTATTATTCAATTTATTTACACACAAAGGAAACCATACACAGACTAGAACTCCCGGCCCCTGGTTTACAAGACCTGGCCACTGAGCTATGCAGCTTCAAGTGAGTGCCAAATGTCCTAATTTGAACCTAAAACTCAACCTTATACGTTCCCATTGACGGTTTGAATTCATATTTCAGAAAGTCCGGGGAAGCAATTGAAACTGGAAATGGAATCACAAGCGAGAGAGCCATAATAAAAATGAAGAGGTGATTATTTTTTTATTTTACGCCTTTTTGGCACCATACAAGTACATCGCTGCAACCTTCTTGAACACCTGAGGATCGTAATCCTCGTATTTTGTGTTCCTCAGCATGGCTCTCTTCGGCACGATTTTATTAAAAAGTTTGTTATCCGAATCAAACCACGCCATGTTCTTGATTCCGTCGTCCGAATCCATTCGTAACGTGTTGAGTTGGAAGAAAGACAAAGTGAAGTTGTGGCCATCTGTGAGGAGACACTGAGTGCTGATTGGCTGAGGCAGGTCGCTCACTTCCCACTGACGGAAAATCACAAAATTACAATTAATCACCAAAAAACAAAAAACAATACAGAATGAATTTCACCAGCATGAAGACCATTTTCACTTACCCCGTACATCTGCTTAGCCATAGACAGAGAATGGCCAAACGACATCATCAACGCACAAGCATTGCGCTGAGAGGTCGTCCACTGGGTGGGGAAATCCAGGCACAAGAGATGAGGGTGCACATGACTGGCTCCATCCATCCATCCTGTAAACAAAACTCTCAGCAATATTCCAACACCATCCTCATACTGACCGGTCACATTCTCTGACCGATACACGTGCTGCATGTTGAGGTCAATCAGTGGACTGAGCGGGAAAATATCCGGAAGAGAAAAATCTGCGGAAGATTTTACCTCATCTCCCGACGCAAACGCAGGAACGGCGCTTTTAGACGCCACCAAAGCGTCAGCCGATCCTTTGATGGCCAAATGTTGGGTACCTGCGCGACATGCACGTGCAAATTGAATCAAAATTCTCAATGTCCTCTTACCTTGGAACATGTAAAACGTAGATAAATAGTGATTGCGTTTGACAAGGCGAGAGATATCTGAATATGATGGCTCCAGGAACTGACAGAGACGCAACATGTTGCGAATGGTTATAGCTCTGAAGGAGGGAGATATTGCAGAGGAAGAGTGATTTGGGAGGCGCACCTTGTTTTGGCGCTTGGGATGCCCTTTTCCGCTTTGAAGTGCCACATGGGAAGATCAGGGTTGTGTCTCTTGGGCAGCTTCACTTTGGTTGGGTCCCAGATGTGGGCCTGCATGATGCTGCGCTGTACGAGTTCATCCTGAAATGAGATCTCCGGTGATTCCTCATTGACTGATCTGGTTTCATTGAAACGTGATTGAAGAAAGAAAATAAAGGTTGTGGGTAAGATCGCTAAAATGCACGAGGTAAATATGTGAAAGAATCACAACCATAGCTCACTCCACGCATATGTTAATCATAAATCTGTTATTAACATCCATAAGATGACTTTTAGACACCAAGCAGAGACTAGTATTTTGTTTTATTAATTTTATCAGTGTCGTATCTAGAAAATTCACTCAATGATCCAATATCCTTGGCATGGATAGGCAGACACCACTCAACCCAAAGCCACGACTAAAACACTCAACCTGATCAGGCAAGGGCTCAAAGTCCATGTAATGTTTCACTGATTCCGGCATTCCTTCAAAAGTTTGAGATTTCGTCAGAATGCTAGCTTGTTCCAAACCTGGGGGAATGAACAAAACATTGAAAAAATAAGTCGCAATAAAAAAAGAAGAGGAGGCTGCTTTACCTTCTGATAACTGACAATCAGAGGTGAAGTGGTGAACAGGTTCATCATGGTAGTCAGGGGAATCCTTCTCAGTGGGAGTGAAAAATCTCGGGTCATCTTTAACGGCTGGTTCCCACTTTTCAAATTGAGGTCGGTTGCTGCCAACATATTTGTTGGCGTCGATGGGCTCAATTTCTGCGGAAATGGAGCAGAGGTAATCTATGGTGTTTGATGAATTTTGTTCACTGCATCTTGCGGTGTGGTATATTTACGACCTTAGAATTAAAGATTTCTATGTAAGATGTGGTGTAGGGTTCATACTGTGGTAGAAATCTCCAAGGAACCTACTCACTGAGCTTGTTAGTGAGAGCAAGGCTACCTTTTCTCTGCAAGTATTCCGGGATGAGAGGTGAAGCTGTTCGAATGACTCCTCTGTGTCTCCATAGCATACGCAACCGATGTCGATGGCTCACTTTGAGTAGGCACAACGTCAGCCTCATGGCGACAAAGCTGAAGAGAGAAAAAAAGGGGAAAAAAATCAGCAATTATTCAGTGGATGTCAAATGGAAGCATTAAAACTCAGTGCAGAGGAACAAGTCAACCACGTGTGCAGATCATCGTATGCTCAATTGAAGAATCTTAGCAGACTAAAAAAATGCATGAATAGAAAATGTTTAGAAAAACTGAGCCATGCATTTATTACTACCCGCATTGACTTCTGTAATTCTCTGTATTATGGACTGAATTTTCGACTATTGTCTAAACTGCAAGTTCTACAGAATTCATGTGCACGGTTTCTATGCAATGTTAAACTAGACAATCGCATAACCCATTTTAAAAGAGTTACACTGGCTTCCAGTTGAGAAACGAATTGCTTACAAAGTGCTTATTTTAACTTCAAATCCCCACTCTCTTCCTCTCTCCCACTCCCTATCTATCTTACCCTCTTACCCTCCACCTTTCTCCCACCTTTATTTCATTTATTATTTTGTTATTATCATCATTGATCATTATTATTATTTATTTTTTTTTTTTTTTTATTCTACTTTTTGTATATTATTATGATCTCTAACGTAAGGTGACACACACTTTTGTTATAGGTTAGTTAATTTATTGAGGGCATATACTGCTTCGGCGGTCCGGCCCGCCGCATCACATTTATGTAAAATAAATGTCTGTTTATTAAAAAAAAAATTTAAAAAAAAAGGACAAATTTTAGCAACAAACTATCTGAAGTAGCAGGCCGCTGAGAAAGAAGTAATTACCCAGACGTAATGATCATAAGTGAAGTGAAACCAAAAAATCACAGATACTCCATATCACCTGTTGACTTTACCCTCCCTGGATACAACACCTTCAGCATGAACCTCAGCAATCAAATTTGACGAGGGTTCAATATATACACCCAGAAACACCTTGATGCATCTCCAATCAACCTGAGGTCAGAATTTGAAGAACGCGTTAGTGTGATAATCTCAGTCAACAAAACTGATTCGATCACTATTATTATTATTATTATTATTATTATTATTATTATTATTATTATTATTATTATTATTGGCATTATACAAATCACCAGACACCAACACTGAAAATGAGATCAAACGAATGGCCCTTCTGCACGCTGCATCCTTCAGTACACCAGGGACTGTCATCATGAGTGGGGACTTCAGCTACCCAGAAATCAACTGGCAGATCATGGACCCTGTCACTCACATAGAAAAAACACGGTATTTCTGGACTGCATCAGGGATTGCTTCCTAAGCCAACATGTAACATTCCCGACTCAAGCACAGAGCATGCAAACACCTGTAGCGCCTCATCTCATCTCACTCATCTCATCTTTGAATTTCTCAACTCCCTAATAAATCATATAGTGTTCAGCTTGACACATGTCTCTGTGTCTCTTTTCTCACGACACTATATGTGGTGACCCCGACTGAAGAACTAAGAAAGAAGAACGATGAGCAAAGATCAAGCAACCATCAACGCCGTCGCTATCAAGTTACACCCCCCCCCCAAAGATGCCTCGCACACGTGACATGCGAACTACGAGAATTAGCAGCACACGCAGACCTCTCCTTGGCAGCTGAACAGCAGTCACATATTGCGGCTATTGCCGACCCAGCAACCGTGTACCCTGTCATGAGCGACCGATCGCGACGGCGGGAAACCTCGAAGAACCCAGACATGTGCTACTTCCATCGACGTTTTGGTGATAAAGCCCGCCAGTGCCAACCCTCGAATGCATGGGAATCACGAGACGCTCTCACAGTCAGTGGGCCTCTCCATTACACATGGTACGGAAAGCCAACGATGAATGGGGCCCGTGCAGCGACTACAGACGCCTCAACATGGTATCTGTGCCAGACCGTCCAGACCAAATTCCCGTGCATCCCAGAGACATAGAATTGATAGAAAAAACTGATAATTTCAAGAAACAAGTCTTCACTTGCATGCACAGCCTCACCCACCTCGGTGGACGCGCTACTCAGCGTCTGATCGGGCTTTCTTTCGTTTGGCACAGGATGGGGAAGAATATTGCACAGTGGTGCCGCGAGTGTGTTGATTGCCATTCATCAAAAATACAAACTCACATCAGAACGCCGGTACCTACAATAGAAGTGCCTCAGGAACCGTTCTCTCACATCCACGTGAATCTCATCGGGCCGTTACCACCATCAAGAGGACAAACTCACCTGTTCACAATAATCGACAGGATGAGATGGACAGAAGCCCTCCCCCCTCAGTTCAACGACAACCACCGCCTGTATCGACTCATTGGAGGCTGGGTCTTACGATTTGGAGTGCCCTCAGACATTACGTCAGACAGAGGAGCGCAATTCACATCCTCATTGTGGCAGGGAATGACGGAAGCATTTGGAACCAAGATCCATCACACAACCGCCTACCACCCCCAGAGCAACGGATTGGTCGAATGTTTCCATCGCTCATTGAAAGCAACCCTACGAGCCAAGCTGAAGGAATCGGATTGGTGCTCGCAGCGACCGTGGACCATGTTAGGCCTACGAACAGCACCAAAAGAAAACAAAGTGCCTGCTGCGGATGCCGCCCTAAGGCATGCGCCAAAGCTCCCTGGACAATTCGTCGCCCCATCGCAAGATGTGAGGATGTCGAGTCAGTCTCCCGTCATCCCGGTCTCGCATCATGGCACCCCAACATCGGAAGTACCGGCAGCCATAAAGACTGCAAAACACGCTTTCCTGCGGGTCGACTCTAACAGGAAGCCGCTTCAACGTCCCTATCAGGGACCGTACCAGATAAGAAACAGAAACGACAAAAAAGCGACTTTGAGGATAAACGGAAAGGAGAAGACTGTGTCGTGGGACAGACTGAAACCCGCGTATCTTCCACCGGAAGATAAAGAGCCAGTGGTGTCACGTGCTGGGAGGCTGAGTCTGCCTCCCGAACGCTTTCAGGGGGGGAAGTGATGTAGCGCCTCATCTCATCTCACTCATCTCATCTTTGAATTTCTCAACTCCCATTTCACTCTCTATCTATAACTCAATAGCCATACATTCAAACATATATAAACTCATATCCCTCTGTAATAAATCAGTGTTCAGCTCGACACATGTCTCTGTGTCTCTTTCCTTATGATGCTATACGCCCTCAACACTAGTTAAAAATGGACTTTGAGTCGTTATTTGATGCACCAAAAATGATTCCTATGCCTGGCCCACACAAGGAATATCATCCCTAACGATTTCGCGGGAGATATATTGCTAACTAGGCGTGACGTCAGGAGCTGTGATGAAACACCGAGTTCCCCATCTTTTACAATGGGCCTCGTCATATCAGCGTGTCCTGTGACTAAACCCCTGGATATATTTTTATTTTCTTTTCGGAAATAGATAGAATAATCATTTTGCCACCAGTCAGGCGCGAAAAAAAAAATATTTTTCGCTATTTTTGTTATTTTAACAAGCGATTTTCTGGGACACCTACCATGTTTCTCATCCTGAAACAGTAAAAAGATCAGCCAGAGTGCACCACGCATGCGCTTTCGTTTCATAAACAACAGAGATGTCCTTTTATGGCGAAGATGATCTGCTCTGATTGGCTGAAATCGATAGCTTCACGAGGGGAACGGGGCCAATCACGGCAAGCCTTCAGCTGACGTTTGCCTCCTATACTTCGTAATGGAAGTCATTCTCCCATAGGCCCAATGCTAACCCCGATATTCGGAATGCATTATTTCCTTACGCTTGCATCCAGGCATGGTGTTCTTGGCACGGAATGCTATTAATTGGTGCTATGAGTCAATAGAACATCACTTAAAATTCAGTTCCCCATCCCTTTAAGAACTTAAGAGCCACCCTGATGGACCTCCAAGATAGGTATGTCCCATCTAAGCCTTTAACACAACCCTTCGGGCAATAAATGTTTATCTTATCTTATCTTATTTGTCATGACTCGTAGCAGTAACGTAGTACAAGTAATAAGTATATATTAAATAATTAATATAATGGAATTCACCGAATTGTCCTATTATCGCCCATAATACAAATGCATCATTCAGCATTTCAGCTACAAACATGACCGAATAGAGATAATTGAAAAGTGGTGGCACGGAATGAAACACATACTTATGACTTCCTCGATCCCTCTATACAACAAGCCAATTGAATAATTGAATTGTTTTCAATAATTCAGAATCACGTTCAGCAGACAGTCTCAAGGTTTCCATGGGAAGCGAAAGCTGACCTCTGCAGCTGCGATATCTCCTTTACTTTCCAGCCGATTCCTCATTTCTTGAAATGTGCGATTCTTCAAGATCAAATTTTGTAGCAGTTCTTCCCACGAGGTATGATTTTGTCACGCATATATTTAAATTTAATAAGCTTGCTTCAATTATTGAAGTCTCATCTTTTTAATGGTTATGTGAATTCAGTTTTCAGTAGCTAAAGAGACCAACTCTTTTGGGTCTGAGCGATAATATGGAGGTATTTTCACGTGTGACCGCGAAAAGAAGTGGCAACTTTCATCAATATTCCTTCATCAGGGAAACCGCATAGTAACTGCACAATGGAGATACATGGAGATTTAGGAAGTAAGTAGCTGACATACTACAGCGAGCCCAATGGGTCTCGCTGTACGGTAAACGCATTAAACTCCAGTTCGCGAACCACGATTTCTAGAATTCCACGCTTGTAATTATATTTATGAAGGCACCAGCGTCTGCAGAGCCATACCAGGTAGACGCTGGTACTAAATTTTGTTCGAAACCAGTACCATAAACCTACTTAAACTGGATCCGCAACGAAAAAAAGTGACTGTACAGGTTTCTCTCCGCTTTCCGATTGTTGTGTCACATGACCTGCTTCCCACGTGTTATAAATAAACCAGAGCACTGCGCCTGCGTAGTGCGAAGTAAACATACACGCATGCGCATACAATTTTCCCGCGCAAAGCAGTTCAACATGCGGCCTATCTTCCCTTGCAGTTGCGCAAGTAATTTATACCGAGTCTTCACAAAGGAATACGTATTAATTATTAACACGCAATATTTTGTGCATCACCAATCAGTATATGAAATTTTTTATTCATTTTCATTCGAAAGTCGTGAGAGAAGTTTGAGCGGGAAAGTGAAGCATGTGCGCTTGTTTACAATGCAGTGCGCATGCGCTGAGTGACGTCACTCGCAAAATGGCGTTTGTTTACTTCTTCACGAAGTGATATTTTGTTGCGGGTTTTAATTAATGTAAGTTCGACATGATGGTACTGGCTCATATTGTTTTTTCTTGGAGCATAAATATACCATCTAACGTCTGGCGGGTTTAAACACAAGGATTTGTCGGATAATATGTCTATATTTATCATGCAATCGGCTGAGTGTGGAGCCTCGCTGCCAGTAGACGCAAAAAGAAGCGGT